>JAULJZ010001740.1:0-17171 GCA_032270985.1 Heliamphora pulchella
AAGGATCGGCTACGAACGTACTCCTTCTGTCTTTCTCTCTCTTACAGCTTGCACTATAACCTGAGGATTGTATCTCTGTTTTCTCACCTCTACTGTCTGTTCTGTCTCTTCTGCTCTCTCCTTTTTTCCTCTGCTGAAACTGTAGAGATTGATAGCATATATAAGCAATCCATCATGGAGGGGGTTACAGGGAAATCAATAGCCACTCATGACTATTGATTTTCAGGATTCAATTGCCAATTAAATGGTCAATTCAATTGCAATTGAATTCTGCTATTGAATTCTAGAATTCAATGACCAATGAATTCACAGATTCCAACAGAAAAAACTCTACTAAAAACAACAAAAAAATAGCCTTAAAAAGTTATTTTAAAGATTTTTTTTTCATTTTAGATGATTTTTAAAAAAAATTGTAATCATTTTTTTTATTTCTTGTAACGAGAGAAATTTGAAAAATATCATTATTTCAATTAACATAAAAAATGAACTAAAAACGAAAATAAGCCATATAAAAAAGCCTTTAAAAAGTTATCTTAAATAGTAGTCACTACCGCCGTTGGCTTAAGTGTTTCCGTTTTAAAAATTAACACAAAAAATTTAAAAATTTAAGAAGGATCAGACTCAAGACACGTCTTTTAAAAATACGAAAAATAACTTACTTATTTATTTTTTAAAAAATAATTTCATTTTGTGATATATAAATATTTTACTAAAAAAATATATTACTTACATTAAAATGAATGGAGCCTGATTGGGTGGTCTGATTTTTTTTTTCGTATTTATCCAACAAGTGAATTCACATTGTTTTATACTTAATATTTTTTATTATATAATTAAATATAAACATTATATAAACAAGATCACGTGACAGTACTCCAATACTAACAAATAATTACATTCTTAAGAAGATATCACACTTTAAATTTTAAAATATAGTTGGGAGAGTATTCAAAGCTATGAGCAATAGTAAGAACCAAATATGGAAACTTCAAAAGTAGTACCTTAGAAAGCAATAATGAGTCAAACCGAAGCTGAGAAGAGAAAAGGTTTTCCTGCTCTTTCTATTTTGCTGTTTTTGTCTGATGGAGTGCAGTGCACACACAGAAGAACCATTCTTTGAGGTTGAGGAGGAAAACAAAGAGATGGGAAGGTGCTGTGTTGTTGTGCCTTTTTATTTTATTTATTTTTTGAATATGTTTTTATTATTGGATCCATTTATTATATAGAGTTTGTTGAGTTTATTGATTAAATGTAAACTTAAATTAATCCGATATCTGTAACTATGTGATTGAATAACATTTGTTTAATAGTTTTTTCTTAAAATTATAATTTTTATTCATTTAATTATGATCACGTAGCCTATCAAATGAATCTAATTTTTTATTTAAATTAAAACTCAATAAACTCGAAGTAATGAACGGAACTTATCATAAAAAAAAACATATTCGGAAACTAGTGCTGTTCCCCATCTCCGGAAAAGAAACCCATTTACACTCCCTCTCTCTCTCTCTTAATCTATATTTCTCTCAACGGTCGATTTTTGTATTTTTTACAGTGAGGAGGGTTTTTTTTTTTTTTTTTACAGCCAAAGCGTTAGCTTCTTTCTATAAAAGAGTGAGAGACGATTAGGGTTTCAGTAGCTTGCATTCTGCTATCTCTCCCCGTTCCCTCATTACTCTCTATCTTCTTCTGATTTCTCTCTCTCTCTCACTCGAACTCTCGAACTCTAACCATCACAGTGAAGTTGTTTGTTCTTCAAGTGGATAATTTTCTTGAAGCTGATAATTTTTTTTCAGTGGTCACAGGTCAGTGCCCTCTCTCTCTCTCTCTCTGGTTGTTTCCGACGGTCTAGGCGGCGAGGTGGTAGTGTTGTGTGTGTGTGAGGCGGCGTAGGGTGGTGGCTCACCGTGGCCGCGGATTGGTGTGGTGGTGTAGTTGTTCGATGAAGAGAGGAGGTGGCGGGTTGGTAGTTCTTTGAAGAGGAAGATTTAGCCGAGGAGAAGGCGGTGGCCGTGGCCTCTCTCTCTCTCTCTCTCTCTCTCTCTCTCTCTCTCTCGTGTAGAGTGTGGACTAAACCAGTGAATGCTCTTCCAATGGAAAAGAATATTTTATTTTCTTAATTTTTTTTCAACTTAATTCCTCTTTAGTTAATATTCTTTGAGCAGCAGTGTTCTCACCGAGAACTATGCAAAGCTTTGCTAACTGTGACAGTTTTTTTTTTAAATTCAAAGTGGTTATATTTTTAGTTTTATGAATGCTTTTTTTTTTTGTGAATCTAATAACTAATTTTTTGTTTTCTTTTTTGTTATTAGCTATGGACCTTGAATTTCAAACACACCAGAGACTCGTTGTTTTTGAGGACGTACTGCTGCACTGTCCAGCTTTAGAACAGCACAAGAATGAGGCTTTCGGTAATTATTATAATTCTGGTTGTGCTTTAATGAGAAACCATTACATTCCGGTGATAAACCTTACCGATGTTGAAACCATCGCAAGATTGAAAAATAATTTCAATTTGCCTAAAGAGCCAAGATATCCAGAAAATCCAATTTTACTTCAACAACCATTCCCCAAAATTTAATTTTACAAGAAGCAAATAACCGTGGGTTTGGTTTTGTAGACACTCTAATTTGACTATGTTTAATCTTAGGTTAATTCGAGTGAATCTGATGATGAAAACAAGTGGAATTGTACTTTTGAACGATTCTCGAGAAGAAATCCAAAACCAGTGTTCGAACCCAATGATCAAAACTTTTAAATCAGTGAACTAATTTTGAGCCTTCAACTTCAAAATCTTGAGTCGCCAAGTTTGAATTGTGGAACTGCCAGCTCCATTGTGACGACCGAAATAACAAACTCGTGGAAACTTTAGCCAAGGTGGTGACCGCCACATTTGATCCATGGAGTCGCCAACTTCATTGTAGCGACCACCATAAGAAATTCCTATAAACTTTATTTTTCTAGCGACCGCCAACTTCATATATGGTGATTACCAACTCAAAAAATCCTGACGTGTCCAAAATTGTGTCAGTACCTCATTGGTTGATGAATTCTATAAATACCGTACCTCTAATACGATCTGGGGAGGGCAATTATGAGGTTGAAGTTTTGACGGGTTGGAAGGTGAGAGAATTTTGATACTAGCACATTATTGAAATACAGAGGAAGAACGATTACCGACGCTGATACCCTGCTGGATTCCTGACTCACCCTTTCATTGGAATTGAAATGCATCCCGAGGATTGAACATCGATCACCATTCTGCAACTTGAGGACTCGCCTGGGCTATATCTTAGGTATTTTATTGGAACCCCGATATTTCTCTTTTCACTTTTCTTACTCATGTGAAAAGGTTGGGTTATAATTTGAGTATTAATTTCGTACTTCACTTTTTATTTCATGTTTAGTCATTAATTGAATCGAAAACAAGTTTTGTCCTAAAATTTTTTTAATAATATGTTTACAGTAATCTTGACTAAATGCTATAATCTTAATTAGGTTTTATTTCCTTTACTAGACTCTACTTCATGTTAAAATCAAAATAATCTTAGTTTGTTTACTCTACCCACATTTTGCACATTTGCACTTAACATGTTAATTCATTAAAATAATGCTAATATATTTGGCAATTGCTACTTATGGTGTTGTTATTATCATGATCAATGCACTTACATTCATATGGTTGTAATTATTAATATTACATTCGTATTTTATATTTCTTAGACAAAATGACTGTTATGTCACTATGTAACCGTCGTTGTTTTCATTCTTCGTTATATTTTGTTAACTTAATTTCTTTTTAATAGTATTCATTTTTATTTTTTTTTCTTTTATTTTATTTAACATTAAAATTCATAAAATCTTTTAATCTTAGTTTAATTTCCATTGGATGGTATCCTCTTTTATTTTTCTATTATTTTGTTATTAACTAACCTAATAGTTACTATTTAGTTAGAGTCTAATATTTTTAAAACATGTTTTAATTATTTTGTTTAAAATCATGTTAGTATAATTTTAGATTATTTGATAATATGCATATTTGATATGATAACTTTAAAGTATGCTTTATTTATTTCATTTGAAATCATGTTTAGAGTAACTTAGGTTATTTAGTTATTTGATGATATTATTAGTAAATTCATGTTCATTTTTTGTATGATTTGAATTTAGTGACTTTTTAGCATATCTTTGTTCCTTTTTTAAAAAAAATTATGCTATTGTAGGTTATTTGGTGATATTGCATGTGAGTTTTACTCTATGTATCATTTAGTTAAAAATTGCGTGCTGTAGAATTTGAAATTTTTCTTTTGATACTTGTTTTATTTTACGTTCTATATATACATATGTTATGTATTTTTTTATTTGATTTTAGATGTTCTCTCTTTGCCCATATCTTCTGTATTTGTATGTATTTAAGAAATTTAATTCAGAACCAATGATGATTAGTAGAGGTCAACCTCACAGTTGGGCAAACAGAGTGCTTAACACTTTTTCTGGTTCGTATCTTAGCCACCGAACCCTTGTTTTCTCTGATTACCGTTTTAAAGATCAGTGGCTCATTTTGTTTTTCTTGGTTTTTCGCAAAAATCAAGTAACGACTCCATTTTTTTACAAAAAAAGGGTTTTTAAAATTTAATTTTTAAGATGTTAAAGTATTTTCTAAGCATTTCTTGAATACCCTTATATTTTTGAACCAAAAACCCTAATTTTTGGCGCCACAATATTTTTTGGCGACTCTGCTGGGGATTTGTTTTTCAAAACAAATAAGCGGGCTAGACTTGAAAACATTATTGGTTATTAATAAGAATTTCTCATTTGCATTCTCGCATGCATTTGCATTGTTCGAGTCCCATGCCTGGTCGACTTGATACCTCGGTCAGTTTACTGTCTTGAGGCTATGTTGGGAAGACGTGCAAGTGTAGACACCCCAATTTGACTTTGCCTAATCTTAGGTTGATCCGAGTGAATTCAATAATGAAAACAAGTGAAATGGTGCTTCAGTATGATCCTCAGAAAATGATCCAAGCTCAGTATTTGAAACCAATGATCAAAATCTTCAAACCAGTGCAATCATTTTGAGCCACCAACTTCAAAATCTTTGAACCGCCATGTTGGAACCTTGGGGTTGCCATGTTGATTGTGACGACCTACACAAGAAACTCATGAAAACCCTAGCCAAAGACAGCGACCGCCACATTGAACCATGGAGCGCCACTTTCATTGTGGCGGCCTCCATAAGAAATCCTTGGAAGTTTGATTTTTTGTGGCGACCGCCCTCTCTGAATACGGCGGTCGCCAACTCCAAATGGCCTTACGTATTCCAAAATGTGTCAGTATTTTATTGGTTGAAAAGTTCTATAAATATCGTACCCCCTGGTACGTTTTTAGGACATAATTTTGGTGAGTGGTACTCTGCCGAAGCATCGAGAGAATACGAACCCCGACGTCGAAACTCTGTCAAAGCATCGAGAACCTGACCACCGATATCGAAACTCTGAAGCCCTAACTTGGATTGGATCATCGCTTGAGAATTGGAATGTCGATCACCATTCTCCGACTCGAGTATTCACTAGCGATCCAAATATTCTGTTTGGATCCCTGGTCTTTCTATCTTTATTTTCTCTCTTGGAGTGACCATGTTAACTTTAATCTCAATTCTCATATTTTATTCATATCTATAATTAGTTGAATTCACCATTTCATTTATGGAGTTGTAAGCATGAGTTTAGCGTAATGTGCATAGATTAGATATTTCTTATTAATTTCTTAGTTATAATTTTGTTTAAATCGCACACTTAGCACATTGTTACATTTAGAAGTTCATTAAAATAGTGCTAATATATCTAACAATATCAACTTACCATATTGTTATTGACATAAGTAATGCAGTAACATTCATATGATTATAATTATTAATATTACACTCGTATTTTATGTTTCTTAATTAAACGAATGTTATATTAATATATAATAGTTGTTATTTATGTTTGTTATTTTTTTAAATGTTAGTTTAATTTTCTTTGATAGTATTCATTTTCCTTTCCCTTTATGCAACAAATATTTTAATATTATATTAATTTCTCTTTAATAGTATTTTATTTATTTTTCTTCTTTTAATGATAGCTTAATTTTTTTCATTGTATTTCTTTTATTTTAACATCAAAATCTACAAAATCTACTAATATTAGCATAGTTTCTCCTTTTATAGCATTTATTTTATTTTTTTATTTTTATTTATTTAGTTTTTATATAAAACACGTAAAATCCATGATAGTAATTAGATTTCTTTTCTTTTCTTTTGGTTATAAATCAAATTCCTTAGTTTTATTTTTAGTAGTATTTTTTTTCCTTTAAAACTTTTCATTTTTGGTTTAATTTTCTTTTTGTAAATTTTCTTTTGAATGGATGAAAACATAAAACTCCCGTTGTTAGTTTAATTATTTTTTTATTGTTGAGCATGTTAATATAATTTTCATGATATTTCGTAATATACATTTTTGGTATAATTCATTTGAAATTATGTTTAGAATAGTTTAAAGTTATATTGTTAGCAATTCATGTTTGGAATTTAGTGACCTTTAGCATATTTTTTATTCTTTTATTTGAATCATGTTAATTTTGATGATATCGTATGTGAGTTTGTTCCATGTATCCTTTAGTTAGAAATTGCCATAGGACTTAGGATTTTCTTTTTTTATTTGCTTTATTCTGGCGTTCTATATACATATGCTATATATTTTCTGTATTTAATTTTGGATATTCTCTCCTCATCTCCATTTTCTATATTTGCATGCATTTGAGAAATATTATTAAAAACTAATAATGATTAGTAGAAACCAACCTTATGGTTGGTCAAATGGGGTGCCTAATACCTTTCTCGATTCGTACCTTAACTCCTGAACCTTTTTTTTCTCTGGTTAACGTTTTAAAGATCATAGCCATTTTTGTTTTTCTTGATTTTTTTTAAAAATCAAGTGGCGACTCCATTTTCAATCAAAAAGGGTTTTCAAAATTTAGCTTTCAAGGTGTTAAAATATTTTCTAAATATCTTTTGAATTTCTTTATTTTTGAACAACAAAAATCTCAAAATCCCGGTGTCATAGTATTTTTTGGCGACTCCGCTAGGGACTAGTTTATAAAATTAATTAAGAGGGTTAGACTTGAAAATAATATTCGTTCTTAATAAGAATTTTTTATTTACATTCTTGCATGCATGTGCATTGTTCTTAACCCTCCTTGCCTGGTTGACCCCGATACCCCGGTTGGTTTACTGTTTCGGGGCTGTTGGGAAGGCGGGCAAGCTTTACTAATTGCACGCTTTCATAGGTGCGGTAAAAGAGTTCGTACGTACCGCGTGACCATATCCTGCATCACATCAAGCATTTGAGGTTTATACTCGGCTCTATTAAGAAGGTACCTTGATTATTGACCAAAACCAGCCATTTCTGCATATAATAGCTTAGAACCCCACATTAGGTGCTGCTAGCCCAGTAGGATTATTTGTTTTGTTCATTGTATGTTTTGTTTGCGTTTGTTAGGATTGTTTGTTCGGCTTAGGCTAGTTTCTTTCTTCCGGGTTTGGCTTGGGTTTTTTGTTATCCATTGTTGTCTAGGTTAGTTTTTTCTTTGGATTCTTTCTCGGGTTTTGTCTTCGCCTGGTTTGGCTGTCATGCCGTCAGTTTTCTTCTTGGGGTCATGCCCGTGTTTTGGTTCAAAGCCTATAGGACAAATTTTTTCTCTTTCGGGTTCTTCTCGGGTTGTTGGTTTTATACCCCTATTTTTTGTTTAGGCTTACTTTCTTTGAACCCTTGTCTAGGATCTTGTCTTATAGACCTGTGTGAGCTGAATTTGTTTTACCTACCATAGTGCTATCTATTTTTTCTTAGAATCTAAAATCAAATCAGTCCCTTTGGCTTAAAACTATTTTTCTTATCGGAGTGCTACCTGTTTTTCAGATAAACCTTCCCGCTAGAATTTTGTTGATCCCCTCCTTAGCTTTTCTTAGTTCTCGGGTGTTTAGTTGTTATGCTGCTAGTATGATCCCAATAAGGGCATGTTTCTGTGGTTATATCTGCTCAGGGTTAGCCGTGTTTGGTATTAGGAGTGTCAGCTATCTGTTATCAAGATCCTTTCTAGGAATTGTATGATACAGGTAATTCTACTTTTGGGATCCAGGTTTTCTTTGGGTTTAGACTATTGAGCAGGAAAGGTCACAATCATCACGTGTTTGGGCTAGATCAGCAATCGGGAGACTCTATAGAGTTCCAGAACAGATAGCAGAGCAGTCTAAGATAGCCAATAATGAGGTGAATTTGATAGCTCTGATGAGGGCAATTACTGACATACAGAGGGCCGTGGAGCAGCAAACCTAGGCTCAGAACCAGTGCCAAGCACAGATTCGGGCAATTCAGGCCCGTTTGCCAGGTGTAAATGAATAGTCAGAGGATACGAATGAAAATGGTGAAGATATCTGGGATGATAACTACGAACAAGACACACCACAGGTTACTGTGTCACCTCGGGTTCCCCGCCCACCCAATCTAGGGAGTTCGCGTTGGTAGAAAAGATTATCTGCATGGAAAAAGTTTCGAGAAAGGAAAAAGGGATCGAAGAGTATATGCTAGATTTGGGAAGATTATGCTTGTTCCCAGATGATAAACTACCGGAGAAGTTCAAGATGCCTGAAATGGAAAAGTCTAATGGAATTGGTGATCCTCGAATTTACTTGAGGATGTACGTCGGTACCCTCTCTCCCATGGGGATCGATGACCAATTGAAGGTTCAACTGTTCCACTGCCCTCTTTCAGGGGCAGCTCAGAAGTGGTTCCTTTTCCTTGATGTCGCTAAGACTAGAACATAGAAAGACATAGCCACAGCATTCATCAGCCAATACAGTTATAATGTCTAGCTAGACGTGACCACTCGTCAAGAAAGTTGAGAGTCGTTTGTGGACTTCCTGACCCGATTGAGAGGAAAAGCGACCAAGGTGACGAATCGGCCAACTGAAAAGGAACAGATAAGGATTGTGGTGAAAAATTTGTAATCCCCTTTGAAATGCTATCTGTTCACACAGCCGCTCTCCACCTTTGAGCAGCTATTTGATGCTATGATACAAATTGAAGATGCAATTCAATCCAGGGACATTGAAAAGTCTAAACCTAGTCAGAAACTGAGAAGATCCTTCCCCACCAACAATTAAAACAAGCTTACCTCTACCAACCTTGTTTCTCGTCCAAACGAGGTTAACCTTCTTAACCCCTCATCCTCCACCCAACAATTAAATAACAACCAGCAGTCACAGCAAAAGCCAAGGAGAGTCTTTACTCTCCTTAACATTCCATTGTCCACCGCCCTGAACTGACTTGTCCAGAAGGGGTTTATTAAGCTTTTGGACCCTATGCCCACACCTGATCCCCTACTTCTCAGGTATAATGCTTCCCAGTACTGCGCTTATCACCAAAGCCATGGGTATCTGACTGAAAAATGCATGAGATTATGTCATGAGATTCTGGACCTCAATAACAATAAGGTTATCCCGGCACCATCTATTGCTCCAAAACCAAACGTTACAACCAACCCACTGCCAAATCATGTTAAACAGGCCGGGGTGAACTGGATGTATTTGGGGCAGCCAGAGGATCCTAGTCTATACATTTGTTCGGCACATCTACTGCGCCTGTGTGTTCTAGCTATTGAGGATCAGTCATCATTGTAAACACCCCAATTTGATCCTGCCTAATCTTAAGTGAATCTGATGATGAAAACAATTGAAATTTTGCTTCAGTATAATCCTCGAGAAAAAATTCAAGCTCGGTATTTGAACCTAATGATCAAACCTTCAAATAAGTGACACCATTGAACTGCCATGTTAGAACCTTGGGGTCGCCATGCTCATTGTGATGACCGTAAATAGAACCTCTCGGAAACCCTAGCTAAAGTGGCGACCGCCACATTTGAACCTTGGGGTCGCCAACTTGATTGTGGCGACCGCCATTAGAACTTTTTTGAAGCTTGCTTTTTATGGCGACTGCCATATCCACACTTGGCGAACGCCAACTCCAAATGGCTTGACGTGCCCTAAAATGTGTCAACATTTCATTGGTTGAAAAATTCTATAAATACTATAACCCCTGTTACGTTTTTAAAATAGAATTTTAGAGAGAGAGAAACTCTACCGAGGCATCGAGCAAGTCCGAGCCTCGACGCCGAAATTCTGTCGAAGTACCGAGAGCCGAACCTCTGACGCTAACATTGAAACCATAGCTTGGATTGGACCATCACTTGAGGATTGGACTGTTGACACCGTTCCCTGACTCGAGGATTCATTAGCGATCTAGGTATTCTGTTTGGATCTCCGATCCTTCTAGCTCCATTTCCTATCTCTTTGGAGTGACTAGGTTAAATTAATTGTCTAATCTTACATACATTTTTATATTGCTTATGTAGTTGCTTTAATCACTAGAATTCATTTCGTTTATAATGAATGTGTGTTAGTTTGGCAATATAGCTATTCATGTTATAATTCAAGTCTTAACTTGTTTAGTTTATTTGCTTTCACATTGCACACTCGCACTAAATTTTGTTAATTCATCAAATAATACTAACATAACTTAACAATATGACCAATAATATTATTATTATTATAATTCAAGCACTTACATACATATGGTTGTAATTGTCAATATTACACACATATTTTATTTTTCTTTTAAATGCTAGTTTTACTTTCATTTACTAGTATTCCATTTATTTTTCTTTTTCCTTTTAATGTTAGCTTAATCTCCTTTTAATAGTATTTATTCTATTCTTCTCTTATGCTAGTTTAATATTTTCTTTATTTTCTTAATTCTTCTTTTAAATGGTAGTATAATTTTTCTTTTAAATTTTAGTTTAATTTTCCTTTTAAATGTTAGTTTAATTTTCTTTTAATTACATCTCTTTTATTTCTCCTCTCTTTTACTTTATTTGGCATAAAAAATTCACAAAATCTCATAATGATAATTCTCTTTTTATAATATTATTTTTTTTCTTCTTATATTCGTCTAATCCTTTAATAATTAGTTTAGGTTTGTTAGTATAAATAATAGTTTCAAATAGTGCCAATTTTAATTTCTTAGTTTTTAGCATTTTTCTCTCATTTTTAAAACATTTTATCTTTGATTTAATTTTTTTTTATAAATCATCCTTTTATTTTTATTTTATTTTTAAATCTTTAAGTTCTCTTTTGTTATAACACCTTTATTTTTTTTTATTAATAGGCTTTCTTTTTAATATAGAATTTTTATGCATCTCTTATTTTATATTTAGTATTTCTTTTTATTAAAAGTTCATCATGTTTATGCTATTTTAGTTTTGGTAATATGCATGTTTTAGTTATTTTTTTTAAAATCATGTTTAGCATAGTTTAGTTGATCTTGTTAGCAATTCATGTGTAGAAAATTTTAGTAATTTTTAGCATATTTTCTATTCTTTGAATCATGTTAATTTTGATAATATCACATGCGAGTTTATTCCATGTATCCTTCAACTAGAAATTGAATGCCGTAGGACCTAGAATTTTTCTTTTTGATACCTGTTTTATCTGGCGTTCTATATACATATGTTATACATTTTTCATATTTGATTTTGGATATTCTCTCTTTACCCTTATTTTCTATATTTGCATGCATTTGAGAAATCTAATTAAGAACAAATGATAATTAGTAGAGGACAACCTTATGGTTGGGCGGACGGGGTGCCTAACACCTTTTTCGATTCGTATCTTAGCCACCGAACCCTCTTTTTCTGATTAACATTTTAAAGATCAATAGCCCTTTTGTTTTTCTTGATTTTTTCTTAAAAACTAAGTTGCGACTCTATTTTCAACAAAAAAGAATTTTCAAAAAGTGGCTTTCAAGGTGTTAAAATATTTTTCAAATATCTTTCGAACTCTTTATTTTTTACCATCTAGAACTCCAAAATTTCAGCACCACAGTATTGCCTGGGTGCCCCGGTTTACATTTTGATACACTCTGTTATATTCTGATGCATTCGGGCCTTTTTGCCATTTACGACTTGACATATTCATCTGTTGCTTGACTTTCCTTTATTTGCTGCTTAAGCTATCTTAGATGCATGATACAAATTTGAAAATTTACACATAGTACGAAAATCACAAACATACACATGCCTGCCACCTTTTAACATGGCAGTTGCCACAATTCAATATGGCGGTCGCTACATCCATCAAGAGTAACCTGGCGGTCGTCTAGTCAGAGGGGTGATGTCACTGTACTGTGTACTTCCATGTTGGCGGTCCCATACTTCAAGGTGGTAGTCGCCCCAATGACTGCACCATTATCTGAATTTTCAACCTCCTGCCTTTTCATACCTTATAAATACAGCCCTTGATGCCCCATTTTTTGTTACTCTCATTTAAAATGGCCAGTCCTCTCTGTATGGATTGAGACATTTTCTCACGTTGAATGTTTAAACTTTGCTTCTTTTGGCATCAATGCCCTGTTCCTCTTGATGAGTGTGGAGATCAACAAATCTTTACTGCAAGCTACCGCTCAACTATGGGATCCATAGTCTCATGTCTTTCGATTTGGCCTCGAAGAGCTATGCCCTACTGTGAAGGAATTTGCTGCTATTTTGGACCTGACTCCGAGGAGCTTTGTGGTTGTTCCCACTTTCTTCCCTTTGACTCGTCAGTAGGTGATGCAATTCTGTGGCATGTCTAGGACGAAAGCTTCTCTTCTAACATTTGACGTCTATCATGACATTCCTTGGATTATTGAGAAATTTTGTTCTACTGGCGACCTTAGTGACCTCGACCTTCAATTACGGCGCCGCTATGCCCTCTGTTTTTTCCTTCTTGCCTAGTATCTCTTTGTCCCTTCGAATGGGCGAGTTAGTTGTGCACTAGTTGACATTATAGGCCAGATGTGGATGGAAAGGGACTTTGTACCACTTGTCTTAGCTGAGACACTGTTGGGCCTAGATGCTATTCATTGTGGTGAGACCACCACTTTTGCCAGTAGCCCCTTGGTCCTCCAGGTAAACTTAAAATCTTTCTTTGTTACTGTTGGCTGTAGCTTACTACTTTCAACTTAGTTGCCTTCCACTTACCTCTTCCACGAGTCTTCTTCGACATCAGTTTATCCACTCCCCGGGCCTTTGTCGGGGCCTATCATGTTTGCAACATCACCTCCCACTTGCCTCTTTCACGAGTCTTCGACGATCAGTTCATTTACTTCCTGGGCCTTTATCGGGGCTTTCCATAGGGGGTTCGTTTTATCCCAACTCAACCATAATGGGTGCATTCATGCTGATTTGTACCTAAAATTCTTGCATGCTCATATTTTGTAATATACTTTGATACCTTCGAAGGTCGCCCCCACAACACCCTGGTTGGTCCCCTTCTACCCTTCATTTAATTCTGGTCTGGGCTTCAAGGGCTCATCATTATATCCTCTGTCCGTCTCGTAACCCTCATCGGCCTCTTAAACCCTCCCTCAAATCTCTACTTCTTTGCTTTCACAACATTCCCCTTTACTGATTTCTCTTCATTTTCTTCTATTACAGATCTGGCTGATAGAGAAGGTGAATCTTGTGCAAAAACCCCCTACTGACAGACATAGTGCCGTAGCTTTCATCCACTGCCCTTATTATTCAATATGCAGTACTGAGGCAGCTTGGGATCAATATCTTTCTTCTCTGACATGCCCGAATATCACTTGGCAGTGTTCCTGGTGGCGAATTCTGGCCATGACCCTGACTACCACGGATCACCCTGCCGTTCTGCTGGTTGGTCTGCGTCAGTCCACTTTCTACTACCCCCACCGGATCAAGCGGTAGCAACCAAATTATCTTTCATGGTGTCTAAGGCCATTTATTTTCATCTTTGTAGCGAACCCCGTTCCTAGCTTTGTATCAAGATGCTTAGCCGTCCTGTTCACGGATGGAGATGTAGGAGCTACAATTCCCTGAGCTTTCGACCAAGTATAGGACATGGGTGATGCAGAATAGGGAGAAGAAAGATAAAGAAGAGAAAAAATAGGCAACAAAGAGAAGAAAGATTTGAGGCATCCTGTTTTATTGAAAATTTCATGGCTTTTCTTTTTATGTTGTTTGTAGAGTTTGAGACTTACACGCCCACCTTTTATTTTCAAGACTTTGTAACCCCGGTAAAAGCAATGAAAATCCCACTAAATGTTTAAGAAGGTTCAAAATTATCTAAAATTTTCAATTTTTTGCAGTTAAATGACTTTATTATCAAAATTCAAAAATAAATTTGCATTGCTCTTACTCAGATTTAAAGATAGTTAAAAACGATGAATGTGGCTGAACTTTTGATAAGATGCTGCTTACGTATCCTAAGAAAATGAAATCAGGCCTTAACGTAGTTCGGGTTCGATTTTATCTCGGGTATTAATACTCTCCTTTTATGGTGTCCTAACTTCTGCCAATGTCGCCCTTTAGGGTTTTCAACCTCGTGGGCTTTTATTCTATTTTTTTTTTCTATCTCTCAAGGGTAATATTTTTTGAGCTGATCGAGATTTACTAGAGTGGAGAACGTATTGCCATCCAAATCCATAATGATAACTGCACCACCGGTCCTGGTGGTTTTGATCAGGAATGGTCCAGACCAGTTTAGTTTGAATTTGCCCATTGGGTTGAAAATAGGAACTCTGATTTCTTTAAGAACTAAGTCCCCTTCTCGGAGATCCCGAATCTTGATCTTTTTGTTGAACGCTCTAGTTATCCTTCATTGGTATCCTTGTATATGAAATAGAGCTTGCAACCTTCTTTCATTAAACAAGAGCAACTCTTCCATTCGGTTCCTCTGCCATCTACTTATGGAATATTGGCCTCGAGCACTACCCTTAGTGAAGAGATTTCCACCTCAATGGGCAGCACAACTTCCATCCCATACACTAAAGAATACGGTGTGGTTCCAGTTGAAACTCTAATTGGCATTCTATATCCCCAGAGTGCAAATGGTAGATGTTCCAGCCAATTCTTATGCGAGCTAATCATCTTTTGCAGGATCTTCTTGACGTTCTTGTTTGCTGCCTCAACTGCCCCATTGGTTTGCGGCTAGTATGGTAATGATTTGTGAGATACTATTTGATATTCTTCAAAAAGATCTAAGACCTCACTTTGGAAGTGTGAGACATTACCTGAAATAATTTCATGAGGATCCCCGTATTGGCAAATGATGTTTTGCTTGATAAACTTGGCAACATGAGAGGCTTTTAGTACCAAGTAGGAAGCCGCTTCCACCCACTTGGTAAAATAGTCAATGGCCAGTAGAATGAACTCGTTCCCATTTGACGCCTTCGTTGTTACCCTGCCGATCACATTAATGGCCCATACCGAGAATGGCCATGGCGACGTCAGGTTATACAATTGAGATGGGAGAACGTGCATAAGGTTTGCATGAATTTGACACTTATAGCACCTCCGTACGAACTGTATACAGTTTGTCTCCATTGTTATCTAAAAGTATCCTTGTCGTAGCATCTTCTTGGTTAACATGTTTTCACTCATGTGCGGCCCACAGACTCCCGCATGTAACTCCTTCATCAGCTCTTGGCCTTATTCCGTGCTGACACACAGCTCGTTGACTCCAGAATGCCCTCGTTTGTACAGTCTTTCCCCGCAAATGACAAACTGTGTAGATAATCATCGTATTGCTATTTTATCCTTTTTGCTAGCAAACATGGGGTATTCACCCTTTTCTACAAAATTCTGGATGTTAAAATACCACGGGAGCTTGTTGGTGCTTTCTTCAATTGCGGATGTCATTTCATACGCTGGCTTTCTCTTCTGTTCGATTATTAATGGCTTCATTCTGACCCCAGGTGGTACGCCAATCATGGACGCTAAGGTAGCCAATGCGTCGACGAACTTGTTCTGTAGTCTAGGCACATGGGTGACGATCACTGATTTAAAATATGGTATCAGCTTCTCCAACTCTTGATGGTAGAGAATTAATGTTAAGCCCCTGACCTTTTATTCTCTTCTTGCTTGTGAAACCACCAGTGCCGAATCCTCGATAACTTCTAGCTTCCTTGCCCCTAGTTCTAAGGGCGCCTCCAATCCAGCTAAACATGCTTCATACTCAGCTTGATTGTTGGTAACTTCAAAGTTGACCTTCAGAGATAAGGGGACATGCGATTCGTCAAGAGTGACAAGAAGAACTCATATTCCATAACCATACTGATTAGACACACCATCAAAATATAGAGTCCACTTGTTATCCCCAACATCCATCAGTTGTTCATTAAGAAACTAGAATTCTGTGTCTTCATCTCTCTCAACTGGTTGGTCGGCCAGGAACTTGGCCACTGCTATACCCTTAACTGACTTTCAGATGACATATTTGAGATCAAACTCTGATAATAACAGCAACCAACGAGCCAACCTTCCTGTTAGTGCTAGCTTTTTAAACAGGTACTTCAATGGGTCCATCCGGGAGAGGATATTCACCGTAAAAGACAGCATGTATTGCCTCAGTTTTCAGGAGGCCCAAACCAAAGGCCAGTATGTCCTTTCCAGCGGTGTGTATCGTATCTCTAACCCTATCATCTTCTTGTTCAAGTAATAAACTGCCTTTTCAATTCTGATTTCTCCTTCTTGTACCAGCATGTATCCCATAGTTGAATCAGTCGTTGATAAATAGAGGATCAGTGGCCTATTAGGTTTGGAAGGAGCCAAAACAGGTAGATTTTGCAAGTACTGTCAGATGGCTTCAAAGGCGTCTTGGCATTTCTGATCCCATTCGAACTTGACTCCTTTCTTTAGAAGGCAGAACAGCGGCTCACATGTAGTTGCCAACTTGGCTATATTTTGGCTAATGAACTGTATCTTGCCTAGAAGCCCTTGGCTTCTCACTCGATTTTTGGAGGAGGCACTTTTAAGATGGTTTTGATCTTCGGAGGGTTAACCTCGATGCCTTGTTGAGTAATCATAAACTCGAGCATCTTTTTGATGGTAACTCTGAAGGCACATTTCTGTGAGTTAAGCTGCATCTTGTATTTCTGAATCTTTTCAAAGAACTTTCGTAGCGCTACGATGTCGTCCACATACACTTCAACCTCCTTATGTATCATGTCATGCAGCAACGTAGCGGTAACCCTTTGATAGGTTGCCCCTGCATTCTTCAAACCAAACGACAGTACACG
>JAULJZ010001761.1:0-17170 GCA_032270985.1 Heliamphora pulchella
TGCCAAAAGCGCGATGTGAAGCGCGGGTCTCGGTCAGAAACAATAGACACTGGCACTCCATGCAACCGGACTATCTCCCTAACGTACACTCTACTCAATCTATCCACGGAATCCTTCACACGGATGGGGAGAAAGTGTGCAGATTTTGTCAACCTATCAATCACAACCCATACGACGTCGTGTCCCCTAAGTGATCGAGGAAGTCCCGACACAAAGTTGACTGTGACGTTCTCCTACTTCCACTCTGATATCAGCAATAATTGTAACAATTCGGCCGGCTTTTGGTGTTCTGCCTTCACCTTCTGACAGGTAAGACACCGAGAAACAAACTGGATCACATCTCTCTTCATTTTCATCCAACAGAATTAACGACGTAGATCATGACACATCTTCGTGCCTCCTTAATGCATAGCAAGGTGAGAATGATGACACTCACGTAGTATGTCTGCACGGCATGACTGTGGCACAAACAACCTCCCGACCAATCACAAGCGCTGGTCTAAACCCACAACCCATCCTGCTGTATCCTCTCCACTAGCAACACGATCTCATATCATCTGAGCTTTCTGATCCGTCTGCTGGACCTCTAACACTAGTGCAATTAATGCAGGCCGCAAAACCAATGAAAATAAGGTGGCACCCATCGCTGTCTCCCCGAGACACAGATCAAACTCCCTAATCTCTCCAAGTATATCCCACTCATGTATAGTCACAGAAGCTAACGACCCGTGAGATCTTCTACTAAGCGCGTCTGCCACAACATTAGCCTTCCCTGGATGATACTGCAAGTCAAAGTCATAATCCTCCAACAGCTTCATCTATTGTCATTGGCTCAAGTTCAGGTCTTTTTGTGAAAATAAGTATTTAAGACTCTTGTGGTCGAAGAAAACCTCGAAATGCTCACCATAAAGATAGTGACGCCATGTCTTCAAGGCAAAGACCACGACTGCCAACTCTATATCTTGTGTCGGATAGTTCTCCTCACGCGTCTTCAACTGTCAAGAACCATAGGCTACAACCTTGCCTCCCTGCATCAGAACACAGCCTAGACCATCATGTAATGCATCACTGTACACTGTATATCCCAAGCCTCGCACTGGGATGATCAACACTGGCAAATTAGTCAACCTTGTCTTCAACTCCTGGAATGCCAACTCACAAGACTCGCTCCAAACAAACACAACTCCCTTCCACGTCAAACGTGTCATCGGTGTGACAAGTTTCGCAAAATCTTTCACAAATCGCCGGTAGTAACCTACTATACCCAGAAAATTGTGAATCTCAAAGACATTTTTCGGTCATTCCCAACTCATCACAGCATCTATCTTCGATAAATCCACTGATACTCCTTTTGTCGACACTACGTGTCCAAGAAACCTCACCTCAAACATCTAGAACTCGCACTTCTCGAACTTCACATACAAGCGATGCTCTCTCGAAGTCTGTAGCACGATACGCAGGTGCTCCTCGTGCGCCTCCCTGGTGGGTGAGTAGATAAGAATGTCATCCACAAACACCACCACAAAACTGTCCAAGTAAAGATGAAAGATGCGGTTCATCAAACCCATGAACGTCGCTGGTGCGTTCGTCAGACCGAACGGCATGACCAAAAACTCGTAGTGACCATAGCGAGTCTGGAAACCGGTCTTTGCTATGTTCTCATCCCTAATTCTCAACTGGTGATATCCTGATCGTAGATCAATCTTCGAAAAGCAGCTTGACCCCTTCAACTGATCAAATAAATCGTCGATCCTCGGCATAGGATACTTATTCTTCACTGTCACCTGATTTAGCGATAGTCAATACACAATCGTAAGGATCCATCCTTCTTCTTAGCAAAAAGAGCAGGAACTACCCACGATAAAATACTCGGGTGCACAAACCCCCTATCTAGTAACTCCTGTAGCTGTATCTTGAGTTCACGCAACTCAGTAGGTGCAAAACAGTAAGACGACATGGATATGGGAGTAGTTCTTGGAACCAACTCAATAGAGAACTCTACCTCCCGGTTCGGCGACAACTCGAACAGATCGTTAGGAAAGACATCTGGATAGTTGTAAACCACCAGAGGTAATGCTCCTCGAACCCCAACTCCCTCATCCAACATGAGTGCCAAAAAGAGGGAACCTAGGTTACCCTGGTTCTGTATAGCACCGGCACAGACATCAAACCCTCATCCCGGTCACCCACGAAGCAAAAATAATCTCCCTCAGGTGTACAAACCGTTACCCTTCGTCGATCGCAATCGATAAAGGAACGATAGGTGGTCAGCCAATCCACTCCTAGGATGACATCAAACGTGTTCATGCCTAGAACGATAAAGTCAAATTCAATACAATGACTGGCGACCTCCAACACACAGGATTTACAAATAAGACTCAATGACATACTCCCACTGATTGGGGTTTCCACACTCAAAGTCCTACCCATCAAGTCCGTTTTCAACCCAACAAGTCCGTTTTTAACCCCAAAGCAGATGCAAAAGCAGATAATATTAACAAATACGATGCTCCCGTGTTGATAAGGACACTAACCCATGCTCTAAAGACTAGAAGAGTACCTCTGATCATGGAGGTGGTAGCAGCAGTATCGGGCACGACCGGTGTTCTTGATGAACTGGGATCTGCAAGAACATAAGCTCTGGCCTACCCACTGTGGCCTTGAACTGTCGAATGTCTGCCCGACTGCACTGTGGCGCCCCCTTCCGCGAATCTAGATAACTGACGTCCCTGAATAGATGGAGTAACAGATGCTCCAGCTGTACTCCTCACACTCCCTCCTTTGGGACAGTCCCTACGGATGTGCCCCGATTGGCCACACTCAAAACATATCACTGGCCCTCTTCCATGTGCCTGTGATGCGATTGTGCCTGAACAGGCGCTCGTCTTCAGCATTCTGCCGCACGGTGCCCTAGCCGTTGGCATCTATGACAAATAAACTCTCTCTGCTCTGACCTACCCGCTGAAGCTACGGAAGGCACAGATGCAGAAGACTGTGGCGGATACGACCCCACCAGATGAGAACTCGGACCAGATGTACGTCGTCGGTTGTCCCTGCGTCCTTGGGACTGTGCACGTCCCCCATCTTGCTAACCTCTATTGTCCTTGTCTCTACGCGTCTCGTTCAAAGTGTCCTCCACCTTCATGGCGGTCTCTAACAACTCTGTAAAAACCTGCATCCTGAATGCTGCCACTCGGTCCCTTATAGCGGGCCTCAAACCCCACTCGAACCTCTTCGCATGAAACTCATCAGTAGGTACGATCTCCTGAGCAAACCGAGATAAGCTAGTAAACTCAGCCTCATA
The DNA here is from genome assembly GCA_032270985.1 of Heliamphora pulchella. Taxonomy (NCBI): domain Eukaryota; kingdom Viridiplantae; phylum Streptophyta; class Magnoliopsida; order Ericales; family Sarraceniaceae; genus Heliamphora; species Heliamphora pulchella. Next base: position 3,305 of record JAULJZ010001761.1, read on the forward strand.
CTCAATCACGGTCATCGTCCTCTGCGTCAGAAAAAGAAAGTCCTCTCTGTAGCGATCCCTCAATGTCGCCGGAAAGTATTTCTCCATAAATACCTTCGTGAATGCCTCCCAAGAGCCTTCGACTGCGGTCCTGGAAAACTTCCACCACATGTGAGCACTCTCTCTCAGCTGGAAGGTAGCAAAAGTAACCTTCAGATCGCCTTCCTCTATCTGAAGTGTGTCTAAGATCTTGGTGATCAGCTCCAGCCATTCAGAGGCTACCGTGGGGTTGGGATCCCCAAAAAACGTAAGAGGGTCCAATCAGCGAAACTCACGCATCGCAACCATCGCCCTCGGCTCAGGTACGCTCTCCCTTGCACTAGTAGCCTCAGCCAGTTGCCAGATGAAGCCGACCATCTCACGCAACAGATCTCCCTCGCCAACAGGTCCGTGGGGTGCATTAGCATCCCCAACATCTGGGACTGGAACGTCCCTTCGGCCAGAACCACAGCCACGGCCTCGACCAAGGCCTGGTCCTCCCCGCGTGGACATAACGCTAAATGAAAGCAACATAACAGGATAAGTTTTCCTACAACATATTATTGCTAACATAAAAGACATAATACGCATAAGCATGCTAACACATAGGCACTTAAGATCATGTCATCACATCTCACATACCGAGGAGAACTAACAAAAAAAACTCGTCACTCTGGATAACTTACTTAGATTCCTTGTTAGAAATCACGTCCGTGAAACGCGTCTCTAACATGGTTTCCAAGTTTGTTAATCCAAACGCCCGAAGGCAAAACTAATCAATCCTAAGATCCAAGCTCTATACCCACGTATACACATTATCATGTTGAACAGGCTATCATGCTTATGTTAACAAAATGCTAAAACACAGGCAATCAAGCATACGCACATCCTCATAAGGTGATGTACCATCTTTTCCATGGCTCTTAGATATTCGAACCCAAAACTCTGATACCAAGTTGTCACACCCCAAACACCAAGGTCACGTGAAAGCCTACCAACACTATTTATGAAAATAAGATTTGCAGTTGAAAAACCATCAACTCAAAAATATACGACATTTGGATAAAAGAACCCCAAAGTTCAACTCTCAAAACAGTAAACATGCAGTCTCATATATGAATAAGTATATCGCCTCAAGGCGTACAAAACTCGCCTTCTGAAACAGATATTACATGTAAAAGTACATGTCATCAAAATAGAAAAATTACAGCACATCTTCCGTCACCACGGACATCTAGGTTAACTCCACATATTCACCCGAAAATATTTTTACAGCAAAAATCCCACGCCGTGAGCCGAAATCCAACAGAAAAAAACAGTAAAGCTGTAAAGCAGGTTATGCAATTATAAGTACACAATCTCAATCACAGGAGCTAAAAGGTTTTTCTCTAAAAAACCATCAGTGTTTCATCCTTAAAACTATGTATATCGTCCTCACAGATATCATGTCACAGTTAAGGAAAAGCAGTAATAAAAATAGTATGCTCCACTCGGGCCACACAGCCGAAGAGAAAACAAGATAAGATAAAATTCTATGTACCGACTCTGCCACACAGACACAAGTAACAACTATAGACTCCTGTCTATTATCCTAGTCACCTCTTAAGGTCCGCTAGGTAATGACAAGTTCTATACGGAGTCACTACAATGTAATCACTTAGTTTACGGGACCGAAACCCAATGGCACTAAGCACCCACCAACCATTTAGTTTACGGGCCCAAAACCCGAGGGCACTAAGCACCCAACAACCTCGTTTGCAGGGATTAACCCGAAGGCACGTAAGGACATACTCTGTGCACGTTTTTGGACTTACACCGAGGAGCAATGGAAGCCCAACTCAACACACCCATTGTCCCGGTACATCTATGAAAAACATTTAAAAACCCATAAAACAGTTTTACATCGCATGTATAAAAGTGATCCAATCCATCCACATAGAGATCTACAAGCATGTAACAGCATAGTTTCATAAAACTGAGACTCAACCCCAAGGGCTAGCTCTAAACCTCCAAAAGCATGTTTTTTTTACAAAAACAACTCATTTTCAAACCTCCTTTAAAAAATCACTGATATCAACACATCCAGATCATGTATAAAACCAAAAAAAGGTGTAAAACCCATTTTTACTCAAAAACCAAAGGTTTAAACATGAAAACCACATTTAATGTATTTTCTACCTCGTAAAAACACATATAATTACATATAACACCCTTTTAACAGCAGTAGGGTCTGGAATCCTACCTCGAAGAGCTAAAAACTCGACGTCTCAAAACTGAACTGCGTCAGAACAAAAATCCATCTAGATGGATACGAAGCCCACGTCACTGGCAGCAAGAATCTGCTATCCAACCACCAAAAACTAAGCCCCGAGCCTCCCGAAAGCTAGAGAGAAGGTGGAGAAAAGGTGTAGAGAAAGAGATAGGCTTGAAGAGATATTTAGTTAGCTTTAAAGATTTCTCGCCAGGCCCTCACCGCTCGAGCGCCCAAGCACCGCTCGAGCGAACGACCCCTTGCCGACATACACCCTGCCACACCACCGCTCGAGCGAACGACCCCTTGTCAACATACACCCTGCCACACCACCGCTGCCACACCACCGCTCGAGCGAACGACCCCTTGTCAACATACACCCTGCCACACCACCGCTTGAGCGCCCAAACACCCCTCTGCCGACATACACCCTGCCACACCACCGCTCGAGCGCCGAAACACCGCTCGAGCGGACCCCTCTCCGAGCCACGCTCTGCCACTAGCCCGCTCGAGCGCTCTCCCACTGCTTGAGCGGTCAACGCTGGGTGAAAAATTGAATTTGTCCAAAATGGGCCAAAACGAAATCCCAAAAAAACGTAAAATATATCTACACATGCTGTTCTACAACTGAAACATAAACCATGTATCAAGCCTATTCACATAATGAGAGAAACACGTCAAGCATATATAAGTATCTCAAAAAGAAACGGGTCCAGGTCTCACAAATCTTACTTGTAGTTTTTAGTTTTCTACTATTAATTTTGAATATAAGTTACAAATTTTTTTTAAACACTTGTAACAAAAATCAAAAACAAGTGAATTTTTAATTACAATAGTATTACACAAATAATCGGCTTTGAATCCTTATATCTTTGCCGTAGTTATGGATAAATTGATTGAATATATTTAGGATGGGGTCTCATGGTGTATGTTATTTGCTGAGGATATTGTCTTAGTGGATGAGACTAAGAGTGGGGTTAACGCTATGCTAAAAATGTGGAGAGAAGTTTTGGAATAAAAAAGATTTCGAATAAGTAAAAACAAAACTAAGTATATGGAATATAATTTTAGCAGTAATAGAAGTATTAATGGTGAAAAAGTAAAAATTCAATACCAAGAAATACCCAAGAGTGAATATTTTCGTTATCTAGATTCGATTATTAACAAAAGTAGACAGGTTACAAATGATGTAACTCATAGAATCAAAATTAGTTGGTTCAAGTGGATGAGTGCTTCCAGAGTTTTATGTAGTCGACAGATACCTACAAGATTAAAAAAAAAATTTATAGGATAGTTATTAGACTAATAATTTTATATGGGACAGAATGTTGGATTGTTAAGAAAAATTATATAAACAAAATGAGTGTTACAAAGATGATAATGTTAAGCTGGATGCATGGTAAGACTAGAAAAGATAAAATTAGGAATGAAAAGATTCGTGAAATGATAGGGGTTGCACCAATTGAGGATAAGTTGAAAGAAAATAGATTAAGGTGATTTGGACACATATAACGTAGACCAGTTGATGCACTAGTTAGAAAGAGTAATAAGATCATGAATAATGAAAATATTAGAAAGAGCGGTTGATATAAATTGAAATGGAATACCGTATTAAGAAAATACATCAACATATTAAAAATAACTGAAAATATGACTTTTAACATAGTAGAATGACGTAAAAGAATTCATGTAACCGATCTTAATTGATTGAGACAAAAACTTAGTTTGATTTGATTTGGTTTTGTTTATTTACAACTTCTACTATAACTTATAAGTTATAATTATTTTTTTCTTTTATTTCAATTACAAATTACAGTTTTTACAAATCACTCACAACTTTTACTACAAGTTTAATATATAAGTTAGTAGTTTCAGTAATGCCAAACACTACATTAATAAATGTTTGCAAATGGTGGTAGATGAAAAATCTGGGTATATACATTGTATTTTATTAAAAAAAGATTTGTATCATATATATATATATATATATATATAAAGTTATTTATTAAAATTTACTAAATCATATATATATATATATATATATATATGACCGAAGATTGGGGGTTGGTGAAATTCTGACGTGCAACATCTGTAGCTATCTACGAGCTAGGGCTCACGGATCGCACGTTATCCGGATTACTCTATGGATAAAGATCAGACTAGGGCCTGTTTGGGCTAATTTGTTTGGTCCTTCTATATTTTTTTTTTGAAAAATAAATATTTTTGTTGATTTATTTCTTACTTTTAAGAATCGAATAAAACTAATTTTGTTTTTCAAAAACTGAAAAAATTCAATAAAAATGAAAATAAATAATATAATATCTGATTTATTGACTTATTTTTTAGTTTTTTGTACTTTTTTTTAGAATTTAGTTAAATTTTTGTATTTGTCAAACTCGTCTTAATAAGAGAAGTCTGAAAAAATATAATACCAAACAATAAAAATAAAAATAATTAATTACATCGATAATTTTATTATTATCTAAAAAAATGAGATATGCTTTAAAATTTAATTTAATAAAATTATACTAATTGCTAGGAAAATTCTCTCAATCTAATTTTATTAGAGATGTGAAATTTTTCATAACTTTATTATAAAGTATGATTTTTTTTCAGTTTCGTTATTATTAATTTTGAGCAAATGAACACTTAATGAATGAAAAATTTCTTAAAACAAATTCTTTTCAATATAGTCATGTATGGGAAAAAAAATCTCATATTTTTCTATGTATGTTTCTAAGTACAATAGCACAATAATTTCTTGAAATATACAGAAATTTCTCATACCTTGTGCAAAGTATCAGAAATTTTTCAAGTATGAACACTTACGTATTAAAAAAAAAATTAATTACATCAATATTTTTGTTATTTTTTTAAAGAAGAATAAGAATTATTTCAAAATCTAGTATAACAAACTTCTCATCATAGTATAAGATACTTCTTGTACATATGTTTCTTAAATTTGTTTTTTTTAATTTTAAGTAAAATGAGTAACTTATAAATAAAAAATTTCTTAGTATAATTTTTTCTATGTATAAGAAACTTCTCATACATAATATGAAAAACTTATCATAGATATTTTTTATAATTTTGTCAGTCTTAGTTTTAAATGAAATGAGCAACTTATGATTTAAAACTTTCTTAATATAATTTTTTAAATGTATGAGAAACTTTTCATATATAGTATGAGAAACATCTCATGCATGGTTTTAAAAATTTTGTCAATTTTAATTTTAAATGAAATAAGCAACTTATGATTTAGAAATTTCTCAATATAATTTTATTTTCATATAGGAGAAACTTCTCGTATATAGTATGAGAAACTTCTTATGCACAGTTTTTAAAATTTTTTCATTCTTAGTTTTGAATAAAATTAATAACTTATAAATGAAAAAAAATTTAGTATATTTTTCTTTTCAATATGATGAGAAATTTTTAATACATAGTATGAGAAACTTATCATACATATTTTTTTTATAACTTTTTCATTCTTAGTTTTAAATAAAATGAGCAATTTATGATTTAGAAATTTCTCAATGTAATTTTTTTTCATGTATGAGAAACTTCTTATGCATAGTTTTTAAAATTTTGTCAGTCTTAACTTTAAATTAAATGTGCAACTTATGATTTAGAAATTTCTCAATATAAATTTTTTCAAGTATTAGAAACTTATCATACATATTTTTTATAATTTTGTCAGTCTTAGTTTTAAATGAAATAAGTAACTTATGATTTAAAAAATTTTCTCAATATAACTTTTTTTTTTTTATGTATGAGAAACTTCTTATGCATAATTTTTAAAATCATGTCAGTTTTAGTTTTAAATGAAATGAGCAACTTAAGATTTAGAAATTTTTCTTAATATAACTTTTTTTCATGTATGAGAAATTTCTCATACATAGTATAAGAAACTTCTTATGCATAGTTTTTAAAATTTTGTCAGTTTTAGTTTTAAATGAAATGAGCAACTTAAGATTTAAAAATTTTTCAATATATTTTTTTTTTTCATGTATGAGAAACTTTTCATGCATAGTTTTTAAAATTTTGTTAGTCTTAGTTTTAAATGAAATTAGTAACTGATGATTTAAAATTTTCTTAATATAATTTTTTTTAATATATAAGAAATTTCTCATACATAGTATGAGAAACTTCTCATGCATAGTTTTTAAAAAATTTTCATTCTTAATTTTGAATAAAATGAGCAACTTATAAATAAAAAATTTCTCAGTATATTTGTTTTTTCAATATGATGAGAAATTTCTCATACCTTGATGGATGGCATGAAATTTTTTTATGTATGAGTACTCATGTATTTTTGTTATTTTTTAAAAAAATTTGGAAGTATTTCAAAATATAGCATGTGAAACTTCTCATACATATATCTTTTTAATTTTGTTATTCTTAATTTTGTAAGGTTATTTTGGAATAGACAAATAATAAATAATAATGGACAAGTGAAATATGCAAAATAGTCAGAAACACAGAATAGATAGAGATAAGATTGGGTGAAGGAGAAGGTTAACTGAGTATGGAGTACTGGCATAATGAACATTGTATGTGATTATCAAATTCTGATTGATCCGAAAGTCTGGTTATCCCTCCTATTTATAGCACTTAGAGGAGCCAGGTTGGAGGGATAACCAAACTTTCGGATCATGAGATTTTATCCGATAATCAGCTAGGTAGTGTTCTACTACAACTCAATTAGGTCGGCTAACAGAAGCCCCACGGGCACCTGACAAGCTTGGGTTAAGTACCCGATCCACTCGGGTCGAGTGACTCGAGTGGGAGGATCCGTATGACTCGACAAATCCTTTCCTTAGCCACCAAACCACATGTCTCCCAACGTCCCATGCAGGATTGTACTGCCATTGTCTTCATTGTCTCTGGAACAGTCTTTCGATTTTCAGAGAAATCTATAATCATATAGTCTGTGCTATATCTTGGTTGTTTAGTGTGTACTGAGCCACATAGTCGGTGCTATGTCATCATGATTAGGTAGTCAGAGCAACGTTACAGTCTGTGCTGTCTTCACGACCCGTGTTGTGGTAATAATACAGTCTGTGCTGTCTTCATGGTCTGTGCCATAGTAAAAATACAGTCTGTACTGTCTTCATGGTTTGTGCCATGGCAAGTAGTTAGAGTTACTATCGTAGTTAGGGCTACGCTTTATAGTTTGTGCTATGGAATGTCTTCATTCGTAGTCAGGGCTACGCTTCATAGTCGGTGCTATGGAAGGTCTTCATTCGTAATCAGGGCTACGCTTCATAGTCTGTGCTATGGAATGTCTTCTGCCTCTGCACAATGAACAACGATATTAGTTGGCCGAGTTTATAGGGGGTCCTAGCAGCTCGGATCCCCAATAATTCGAGTCACCAGTGGAATGAGTAATTTATGTCATCACCTGAGTACCTGGGTTAGAGTAGTTGACACTGGTTAAGTGGAAGAATACCTGAGCGGCTCGGGTTATGAGTGACTCGAGTTATGAGTATTGCATCGGAGCTGCTAGAGGGGCGAGTAGCTCAGGTTATGAGTGACTTGAGTTCTGAGCAAAAGTATTGCATCCGAGCTACTAGAGGGGTGAGTAGCTCAAGTCCTGAGTAACTCGAGTTATGAGTATAAATACTGCACTCAAGCTATTAGAGGGGTGAGTAGCTCGGGTCATGAGTGACTCGTGTTATGAGCAAAAGTCTTATACCCGAGCTACTGGAGGGGTGAATAGCTCGGGTCATGAATGACTCGAGCGGATGTATTTGTTTAAATCATGTAGCTAAGAAGAGATAATTCTTATCGCCAAAATGGAGTTCTGTATGTAGGTTAAACTACTCGCCCAAGAAGGGGAACCAAGTGGCTCGACTGTCAAGCGGGTCGACTGTACTAGAGCAGGTGAAATGTACCAGAGTGGATCAATCGTGCCCGAGTGGCTCAACTATACCCAAGTAGGTCTACTATACGAGTAGCTCTACTGTACTCGAGTAGTTCTACTGTACCCGAGTAGGTTTACTGTACGAGTAGCTCTACTGCACCCGAGTAGCTCTACTACCCGAGTAGCTCGGGTGTCATACTCATTTTGAGAAGTTTCGCATTGACTTTCTTTCGTCATTATTCTTAATATTGATTTACTCAAGATATCTGCCCTAGTGACTTGACTCATAATTATTTATGTATTAAAAAATAAAATAAGCGACGAGATTACAGTATAATTTTTTTTAATATGATGAGAAATAACTCAATCTCACGAGATTTATATTACCATATACATATATATATATATATGAAATAAAGGAGGTGCTTTTTAAAGCATGGGTCACGGGCATCATAGAAGAAGAAAGCAAAAAGTTTCTGTGTCTACTTTCATTTTTTGGTTCTGATCTGGGCTAAAGGATTTAGCTAGGCAAGAGATGGTACGGTTTTCTTTTGCAAGGACGCGATTGTGCAGACAGTTGTAAGGATTTTCGGTCAAATTTTCGGATGGGTAGCATTACTCTTTAAAAAGTGGTAGCGATTGGTTACAGCGAGATAATTTGTTAAACTTTAAGGGAATAATACAATGAGAGTAGAAATAGTATAGGGTGTTTCGCAAAATTATAGTTAATGATTTTTAATTTTTTGTTATTTATTTTAGTTATAAATTATAATTTTTATTAAATATTAATAATTTTTGTTAAAAATTATAATTATTTTTATTTTTATCTTAATTAAAAATTATAATATTTACCAAACACTTGTAATTTTTTTACAAATTACAATTTATAGACTACTAATTTTGATAATTCCAAATAACACCAGTTTAAAAAGGACATCAGATCATAAGGGATTAAAATTACAAAATGAAAAATAAGCAATAGATGTGAAAAGTGATAGATAAGTAATATTTGTGTTTTAGTTTCATTACATTTAAAATTATATATTTTTATTTGTACAATAACTGTATTTAATTAATATTCTTGAGAGTATATAAGGCGAGATAAATCTAATTAGAAAAGTTAATATTTGTGTTTTAGTTTGATTACAATTTAAAATTATATATTTTTATTTGTACAATAAATATATTTAATTAATATTCTTGAGAGTAAGGCGAGATAAATCAATTCTGTCCCAACTTTATCAAGTAGAAAATAATTCGTGCAGAATAGATCAAACTTGGAATAGCTTTTTAGTTTTGTTTGTTTCCACGAAAATATTGCTATAATAAATAATATTTTTTTGTATAACTTTTTTATAAAAAAAAATTTCTTTTTTTATCTTTCAATATTTGGATGATACTTCAAAAAATATTTTTTAAAGAAAAATAAAAATCATTGTCACTACGGTCGTTATTGTCGTTGTCACCTCTACTCTTGTCCTTGTCATCACACTTATCACTCTACCACTACCACTACCACTACTGCTACTGTCTTCATAATTATACCCACTAATAGTACTACTATCGTAAAATAATTGATGCTCTTTTTTTTGTAAAAGTGAGTGCACAAAAATGTACCATTTTTGGAGTTTGTTTATTTTTTACACGAAAATGAAATTGGAAGACTTTATTTGAGTCTAGTAGCTTAGCTTTTGAAGGGTGAACCAAATCTGAAAAAATATTTTATATTATTTTTATCAAACAAATCATGAAAAAGTAAATAAAACATTTTAGTAAAAAATATTTTATATTGAAACAAACGGAGCCTTAATTAGTAAAGAGATTATTATTTTTTTTCACTTTCTTAATTTATAATATTATTTTTTTATTGTTTGTGTTTTTCATGACTATAGGAACGTAAAACTTACGTTTATTTGAGTTAAAGTTTGACTATATTTCTTATTTTATATGAAAAAAGTTAAATTTATATATTTTCATCATTTCATGATATGTAAGCTTTTAGAAATAATTCTTATTTGGAATATCTAAAAAACTTACTCTTTAAGATAAATGAGCTTTTGTTTGGGATGCTAAAAAAAACTTAGCTTTTGAGATGGCTAGTATAAAAAAAAAAAAAAAAGGAGAATAAGTTTAGAGTGTTTGGAATAATTCTTTTACCATAGCTTTTTTTTTGTTTTTTTAATTAAAAGATCTAATATTTTTTTACTTTTTAATTTTAAATTATAGTATTTAGTATATTGGCACAGTTTTTATTTATTTATTTATTTATAATTTAGTCTATTTGAGATGTGTATAGGATATTTTTCTTAAAAAAGAAAATAAAGAAAAGATAGTAGACTATTTAGAGAAAGCAAATTGTAAAAGCTTGCATTTTGAAAAAATCAACTTTTTAAATATGCCACGCAGGGCTAAAGCTATTAAAAATAATTATAAAAAACATATAAAAATTTATCTCAGGCTTAGGCGATGTTTGGATGTTTAAAATATTTGACTTTTATGAGGTATAATTTTTTTAAAAGAAAAAAAATTAATTATTTGCAATAATTTTTTAAGATATATTTTTTTATACTTTTTATTGATTTATTGAAATGTCTAATGTATTTTATTTTTACTTTTAAATGATAGTATTTGAAATAACAACGACAATTTTTTGTTTTGATAGTTGTGTTGACTTTTATATTGGAAGTATTATAATTATTTAGTTTTAAAAAAGAGATTGTTTGGAAGTGAATATGTTTTTTCTTGAAAATAGTAAAAAAATAAATAAATAACTTTTTAAAGATGTCACATAAAAACTATTCATTTTTTAAAAAAATAATTTTTTAAAAATTCTAAATAGGACTAAAGAGCGCGTTTGGTATCCCAGATTAAAGGTGGTTTTTTGTTTGTTTAAACTGACTTTAAGTAAAATAAAATCAAAAAATTACTTTGGCAAAATTTGTAAATGGCTTAAAGGCTAAAAGTTTATTCGAAAAATTAGTCTTAAATTTTTAAAATAGCGACGATTTTATTTTTTATCCACCAATAAAATTTTTAATGCGCGAGATCCAATTGAATCCTAAAATAGATAAATTTATCTGTATATTTTCAAAACATATATATATATATATATATATATAAATCACACAGATAAATTTTTCTGTGTGTTTTAGACGTGCTTTGAAAATGTACACAAATAAATTTATCTATTTTGTGTAAATAAGCATACAGATAAATTTATCTATGTGCTTTATACGTGTTTTGAAATTGCACAGTATTCTTTATGATAAATTTATTTGTGTGCTTTACGTATTTTGAAAATACACAGTATTCTTTATACAGATAAATTTATCTGTCTACTTATTTATACAAGACAGATAAATTTATCTGTATACTTGATACAAGTTTTGAAAGTGCACAGATAAATTTATCTGTATAAAGAATACAGATAAATTTATTTGTCTTATATAAATTAAGACGACAGATAAATTTATCTGTATACATTATATATAAATTTATCTGTTTGTGGTAAATTTATCTGTATTGTAGGAGATTGGATCTCGCACGTTAAAAATTTTGTTGGTGAACCTTACGCGTTAAAACTTATTTTTTTGAACTTTTGGCTGAAAGTCCCAAGTTTATTTAGTTTAAAGTGATTTTAAATTAAAAGACAATAAGACAATAAGATAAAGATTTTTAAGTCAAAAAAAGTTATTATAATTTTTTTATTTACATAGGTCTTGTTTGGGTTAATTGTTTATTTACTTATTTGATGCTGCTTATTTTCGTTTTTAGTAAAAATTTTTTGTTATTTAGTCAAACTATTATATTTTTAAACTATTCTTATCGAGACGAGTAGAACAATTAAATTTTTTTGATCAAAATATAAAAAATTTCAGAAAAGATAAAAATAAACTAAAATAAGTCAATTAGCCAAATTTTATGTTACTTAGTTTCGTTTTTAGTGGACCTTTTTATTTATTTTTTGATCAAAATTTTTTATCTTTTGAATTTATCTCATCGAGGGTAAAAAAATTAGTTAAAAGTTGAAAAAATCCAAAAAAAAAAAAAATTCTTGACATTTAGTCCAAACAGGGTTATAATTTTATATTCAATTTAGAGATCTTATTTGATAAATTTCAACGAGTAGATTTTAAAAATACAGTTTCTATAAAAAAACGAATATGTATAGTAAAATCATGATATTTTTAAAAATACAAAAAAATATTTTTTGTTAAGCTTCATTTGATTCCCAGCATATGGCTACATTTAAAATCTGTTGACATAAAATCTAAAAGCCATTTTTTTCTCGAGAACCAAACAATGCCTACATGTACGGGAGAGATTTTTTCTTTTTAAACAAAACGACATATATGATGTGTTTTGTATATATAATTCTACGATGTATGATTTACTCGTTTTGATGCATGTTTATATTTATCTGAGCATGCGAGGTTGGTTCCCGGGATTGTAGGGAGTTGCAGTGCGAATTTCAAAATTTTTTTTTAAAAAAGAAGATATTTTCGAGATATTTTGACTATAAATATCTTGTGTTAGATATTTTCATCAAAATATCTCCTTCTCTCTCTAGCTTTAAACTCACCAAATGCTCTGATTTCTCTCTAACTTCTCAGGGGCCCGGGGCTTAGTTTTTGATAAATCAACTGCTGAACCGTAGTATCGGCATCGTGGTCTACGCATCCATCCTGTCAGAATTTTATTTCGGCGAAACTCGATTTTGCACGTGGATCGAGACGTCGAGTTTTGAACTCATCGTGGTAGGATCATAGACTGTGTAACTGTTAGAGGGTACTACATGTAATCCTACATGTTTCTACCGTGTAAATCGCATGAAAATCATCTTTGTTTCAAGGTTAGGGTTTTGGTTCTAAAACTCTTTTTCGGCGTTTCGATTGAATGAAATCGGGTGTTGAATGTTTCTTTTGAGGGTTTATGATAGTCCTAAGCTAGGGTGTGCTTGTGGATATAAAAAACTGGAGTTTGGAGGCTTGATTTGAGGTTTAGAACCCTAAAATCGTAGCTTAAAAACAAAATTCTAGGTTGATCAGTCGACTGGATCATCAGATCAGTCGACTGAAATCTTTCTGCTTTGGCGCCCAATCGACTGGACCAGTGGGTCAGTCGATTGGATTTCTTTTGGTGGGCTTTTTCTCGTTTGGCAGCATGTTTTCAGTTACTTGGGGGCTTGGACCAGTCGACTGGGGTCCTGTGTTGGGGGCTTTGGAGTTGTTTCTTATGGTTTTGGCTTCCCTTTGGTGGTTTTAAGGCGATGGATTTGTGAGATCTCACTTTTGGATGTTGGTTTTAAAGGAGTGTGATTTAAAAAAGGGAGTTTTTATGAAACTTTTGGGTAAAACGTGTTTACTGGAGGTTTGGAGCTAACCCTTCGGGTTGAGTCTTACTTTCTAAAACGTTTGCAGGAAAATATGTTTTTACATATGTTGTTTGATCTCCGTGGTTCATGGATGGGATCTCTTTTATAAACATGTGTTGTGTATCTGTTTTGTGGGTTGATTTTGAAATATTATCCATAGATGTATCGTGACAATGGGTATTGTTGAGTTGGGCTTCCATTGCTCATCGTGTAAGTCTAGAAACGTGCGCAGCGTAGGTGCTCTGTACCTTCGAATTAGTCCATGTAAATTGAGTGATTAGGTGCTTTGTACCCTCGGGCTTAGGTCCCGTAAATTAAGTAGTAGGTGCTCTGTACCTTCGGGTTATTCTCGTAAAT
>JAULJZ010001772.1:0-17167 GCA_032270985.1 Heliamphora pulchella
GTAGGACGGCAGCGACGTGACGCGAGAGGGCAGGGGCAACGACCTGGTGCGACGGTGGCTGAGAGTACTACAGGCCCAAGAATGTAGCTCTGATACCATGAAGAAATTGAGAAGAGAAAATAACTGTATATTTTATATCTGTTTAAAACTGTACAATATATGGCCTATTTATAGGCGAATAAGGATAAACAATAAATGAGATACAATAGAATCAAATCATAATCAATCTAATTAATCTAATATTCTAATCATTCTAAATCTAATATTCCAACAATTGATAAACAAGCCAATTTTTTATTTTAATAGGATAATAATAGTCTCATGTTTGTATAACGAGATTTGACTGTTCGATCAAGAGATAACTAATATCATGGCCTCTCTTGGAATTATTATTATTATTAAATTCTAAATTATCTTTTCTCCTTGTTCAACAGTCAATAATTATTTTATAACTTTTATCTTGTTATTTATTTCACTCTAATAAAAATGAATCGAATTATTCAACGTATACATAACTTTACCTATAATCTCTTAGTATAAAAAAATGTAAAATTCTAATATTACTTATCTCTCTTAATCTATCTAATCAAATCTTTAATAATGTCATACAAATGGAAGCACAATTGTTTGAATCTCAAGTAGAGGCCTACCACAAATAATGCATGGATTCAATTTCGAAGATTGCTTTAGGCGTTAGCGTTTCTTCGTAGTCACACACAATATTACATAGAAGGTTGAGATGTCAGAATTGTTCGAATCTTAGGTAGAGACCTACCACAATTATTTGATTGGTTCTTTTTCTTTCTCTAAAACAGCAATTCTGAGATGTTAATAGGAGAGTTGAAATGTTAGAGGTCGACAATAACTGTTTGGAGGGAGCTTTTTTAGGTAGTTGATTGAACATTTATGTGTAAAACACTATTTTGATACAAGCTGCTAGGTTGCAATTGTTGGAAATTTTGGTTCAAATTCTATTTGAGTTGGAATAGACATCTAGTCTATCATGGTTATTAAATTTAATTTTTTGAAAATTTTTAAAGAATATGAATTTGCACAAATTTGATTAGTTTTGAACTTGACTAGCACAAGTATGATTAGATTAGATCTCATTTTCTCTTCTATAAATATGAATATAGTCTCATATTATTTGTGTGCAAATTGTTTGATAGAGAAAATTTATAAGAGTCGAGTAATTTGTAATCATTTCTCTATATATTGAATTTTTCACCCGTTGACGTAAGTAAATTGTCGAACCACGTAAAATTATCTCTTTCTATTTGTTTGTGATTATTCTGGACTCTTTTTTACACAACAAGTGGTATTAGCTCTTTGGTAAAAGCTGTGTTTTTATTCTCTACCCAAAATTTGAAGTGATCAAAAATTGCTTTTGAATATACTATAAGTTTCGTCTCGTCGAGATGATTCCAACGGTATACTATACGTCAAAAACTGAGTTCAAACACTCCCACACACTCCAATTAAGTCTCTGGAATATTTTTAGTTGGCCAAACAGCATCCTTAGTATATCGTTAGATAAGGACTACTGCTTCAACGAGGATATCCAAGGAGTTTCGGCACCGTTTGATTTATTTTTCCCATAATCTGTAAGTTAGTTCTGTCACCGTTTGATTTATTTTTCCCATGATCCGTAAGTTATCCGGTCCAAGATTTTTGCTCATTTTGTTTTGCGAGTTCAGTATATCTTTGCAATTTTTTTTATTGAGTCATAGTGATTTTTACTATTTTTGGCTGTTCCGAATTTAATCATGACATCAAATTTAATAAGTTTAGCTTCTAAAATTCTATTTTTCCATATTGGAGCATAAAAGCATTTTTTTGTGGTGGAGCTTAAAAAAAATTTTGATGACTGAATCTGTTGAGGGTTTTGTTTGTTGGGTTCGGATTGGTTATTTATATCATTGATTTATATTTGAAGAATTGTCTATTTAAAACTTCTAAAGAAGTCAAAGGTTTTAGGGCTTTGTAGCAAATACAACCTATTTTATTCATTTGGAGGAATTTATTTTGTTCATCATGAAGAGTTTGATCTTTAAGTGGAGTTTGTTCTCAGATGAAGTTCGTTCTCAGATGAAATTTATCAATAGATGAATTTTATGTCGATTATCCAGTTGCTTTTGTTGGTGGAGGATATGCAGACAGTTTGAATGACAAGATATGTCATTTGGGTCAAGTTTCAATATGGCTTGAACTTGACTAGATTTAGTAATTTGAATAGCCACTCCACCCGGCTCACATTTGGTCTAGATGTGTGATCCATGCATCTGTTCGTATTTTGTTCAATTTTTTGAATTTGGTACATTTTGGTGCAATTTGGCGTTACAAAACGCATCTATGGCAATATTAATCTGCCAATATGTCTGATTTGAAAATTTAGTCACCCCAGGTGAATTTGGCGCTATGAAACGTATTTGAATACAGAATTTATCTGTTGATTTGTTTGATTCAGAAATTTGAGCACTTTTAGTGCATCTGGTGGCGGCATTGGTATGTTGATTTGTGTAAGGCCAGATTTCATAACAATAAAATCCTGTGATATATAAAGGGTAAAGAACCCGAGATCAAGATTTACCATAAAGGCCCAATCAAAAGATTAACTGAAACTATACTTTGCTAGAAATAAAAACCAAAATATATCATTTTTCCCTTTTAGAGACTATGTAAAAGAGAGCTTTTTATCTGTAAAACAAGCCCCTAAAAAAATACCAATTTATGCCGTAAAGAATGCCCAAAAAATACTCAACAAACCTTATTTTTTTTTAAAAAAAATTTAAATATGCCACCCAATGAAGTCCGCTCGTGCAGACTCCACACCACTCGAGGGATGAGGCACCCAAGAGTAAACTGACCAAAATTCTGAAAAAAATTTCTAAGTGTTAGAAAAATACTAAAATCCTTCATCTATTGAACATAGTTTTTGTAATCCAAAACTTGAAGTTAAAGCCATACAATTAACTTTGGAATCACATCCAACATCTCAAAAACTTAAACGGTAACATTTTAAACAATTGAATTTCATAAGAGAAATCAAGGGATAAGCTCGAAGAAATAACTCGGCGATCTCACATTCATACAAGTCGTGAGTACATAGCCTTAGGGCCTTACAAAACAAGTTCCACCAACCCTCAACTTACACTTACAACATAACATAAGATTAAAAGTATAATATTACAATTCCAAAAGAAAAAGAAGTACAATGACACTATACATTCTAATAAAAAAGAAACCCAAAAATTCACCACGACCATTCTTCTCATTTGATTACATGCTTCTCTTTTTCACCTGAAATGTGTTTAAACAATATGAGCCGAGGTTTGTAGAAAATATACTAAGAATGAATAAATGCATGACATGCGAGGATGGTTATGTGAAATGCACCACATTGTTTTACCCAAAAATCAATCTCCATTTTCAATAAATTTCCGTTCCCTTAACCGGGTTTCTTCATATTAAAACCATAGATTTAACCTTCTTATCATTTTATCAATTTTACATCATTTCAAGTGTTCACAAACCCAATTCTCATACCACACACAGGCACATATACACATATATCTCCCAACACTTTTCAACCTCACCCAACTCGAGGTATTACCCATTTCTCATTAACTTTATTCTCACAATAATCATTTATCTTTTCAGGCTCACCATTCGAAGCGTGGGGTACTCATCCAAAACCACTTCGGGATCACCATCCGAAGGGAGGGCATACATTATAACTCGCTTTGGGATCACCATCTGAAGGGAGAACACATATTATAACCCACTTCGGGATCACCATCCGAAGGGAGGGCACACAATATAAACCGCTTCAGGACCACCATCCAAAGGAGAGAACATTTATTACAGACCACTTCGGGATCACCATCCGAAGGGAGGGCACATATTATAAACCACTTCGGGATCACCATTCGAATGGAGGGCACACATTATAAACCACTTTGGGATCACTATTCGAAGAGAAGAACATCTATTACAGACCACTTCGGGATCACCACCCGAAGGGAGGGCACACATTATAAACCACTTCGGAATACCATCCAAAGGGAAGAATTTAAACCATTACAATTCCTCAAATTCCGCACACGAGTCCAACTCAATCATAGTTACTCTCACCAAACCTACACACCTAGGATTAACATCATTAACAATTTCTTAATTTCACATATATCAAACATTCGGGTTAAATTAGCTCAAAATCCCAACAAGCATCTCATGGTTCTCATATTTCACAAGGATTTGCATGATTTATTCAAGAATTCCAACTCATCATTTTATGGTTTTTCACATTTTTTCAAAATTCACAAAATTTATACACAACAAGGTTAATACAACTCCAAATTTATCAAAATTTCAATCAATTTCAATTTTTGAGTCCACCAACCAAAAAACCCCCACTTTTCAAGGTTTAAACCCAAACTAAACCCTAACTTTCCATTTTACAAAATCAACGATTCTTCAACAATACAAATATGAGAGATTTAACACAAATCATTCATGAACTCATGATTTAACATGTTTTAACCTCAAACCCTAACCTAGAATTTCAAAAATATATCTTTCTCATACTTTTAAGTAAATCTAATAAATATGCAACTCATGTACATGTGTTGATCAACAATACTCATAGATCCTATCTTTTGAAGCTCAAGTAACTAGAAACCAACCCGACCAAGCTCCAATCCACCAAATCTCCAACCGGTGGATGAAGATGAAACTTTCAACGCTAAGCTCAAGCCTCCAATGGGTGCTCAATCAAGAGAGAAGTAAGGAATCCACTCTAGGGGAGCGAGGAGGGCTCCAAGAAGTCCCCAAACCTAACCTTAGGTCTCAACTCTTGCTATAGAGAGAGAGAGATATGAAAAGAATGAAAATAAAATGTCTTAACCCGCAATTTAAAGTCTGCTCGTCGACAATCCGCTCGAGCGAACAGGGGTCTGCTCGAGCAGCCTCCACTTATTCGAACTTTCTGCCACTAGTCCACTCAAGCAGGCTCCAAGCTGCTCGAGCGGTAAGTGTTGTAAGGGGCTCCGAACCAAAGTTATATAAATGAATCAAATCATAAGCCAAATGTCTCAAAACTCACCCAAACAACCCACAATAATAGTCATCATGCATTACCAAGCATACCGACATCATCATCTTCCGTTGCCATGATTAAATTTTAATTCCTTCGCACAATTGAACACTTTTTCATATACCACCGAAGGTCTCAAAACGAGATTTAATTAATTCTCAAAATAAAAAGGGACCGGGTCCCTAGAATTTGTTTGGGAGATAGATTCTCACCAAGTTGAAGATTGTTGGAAATTTTGGCTCAAATCCTATTTGATTTTAGATAGACTTCTAATCTATTATGGTTACTAAATTTTATTTTTTGAAGAATTCTGAAGAATGTGAATTTACACAAATTTGATTAGTTTTGAACTCGACTAGTACAAGTATGATTAGATTAGATTTCTGTTTCTCTTCTATAAATATGAATGTAGTCTCATATTATTTGTGTACAAATTGTTTGAGAGAGAAAAAATTTATGAGAGTTGAGTAATTTGTAATTGTTTCTCCATATATTGAATTTTATCACCCGTGAACGTAGGCAAATTGTCGATCCACGTAAAATTTGTTTCTTTGTGTTCGTTTGTGATTATTCTAAGCATTTCTTGCACAACAACAACGAAGAAGGAAGAAGAAAGGATTTTTTTTCTTTTTCTTTTGTTAGAAAGTGTGTAATATCCCACATACAAAAAAAAAAGAATTAATCCTATGCACTACAAGTCGTAGCACTAAAGCGCACTCCTGCATGGTGTGGGTAGATGGTGTAATGTGGCGCATTGTAGACGTTTCAATAGCGCACTTGTGACTTGACACGTGCGATTCCGATGAAATAGTGGCATATTTTTTACATGATATTGATGAGAAATAGTATATTATTATCAAATTTCGTACAGTAAAAATCAATTTAGTTTTAAATAGTTCTATTAGCAGTCATGAATGTTTATTAGAACAGTAATTAATTGTCATATTTGAAGGGGTTTAATCCTTCAATCCTTCTTCTACAATATTTATGAATAAAGTCTTCTTTTATTAGTTTACAAGTTATAGTAGAGGACTAATTTCGGTTAATCACTTTGTAGGGGTTAAACCACTTAAATTTTTTATGAATTTTTGTAAGAGTTTTAGATAATATATTAATGTACCACATATTCAAAAATTAACCCGAAAGAAATTAATTTGCTAAAAATATTTTATAAATTTTGTCAAAATAAGCCTTATTCTAGTTTAAGTGTCAAAATGGCTTTTTAAACCATATATTTGCATACTAAGTGTTATATTTTTTTTTGCGGGCATAAAATACAAAAAGTATTTTTAATTAGTATGTGATATATTCTAAAATAATTATGTGACTTAGTTTACACGAAATTCTTATATTCATGATTTTACTCCAAATATGCTAAGTGTTATTTTATTAAATTATTTTTTTTTATGACTTGGCATAATTCTAGCACCATGCGCATTAGTATATCCACTGTCACGACCCATTTTCAAGAATAGCGTCCGTAACAGATCAGTAAGTCAAAACTTACTCGAGGCCTCTTTCTTTATCTTCGTTTAGAAGATTTCTCATTTATGAACAATAAAAGAATTTAGAAATAGAAAATTTTCATTCAAAAAAAGTTCATTTACATATCCTAGTGATCTTATTTAAAAATCCCCAAAGCGTAATAACAGTGCATCCAAACATTCAACCATTATTAGTAACACATTGCTATGTGCAATTTACAGGAATTGAAAATAAGAGCAAAAATAAAGCATTCTTCTTTGGCTACCATTTTCCTACGTCCAGTTATGCGTCACCTGAATAAAATCAACATCCAGCAAAGCTAGTGTGAATTCATCGATATCAAGATTTTTAGTTTTCCATGAATTATCCAAGTTCAATTCTATTTAATTAGAAAATTCTCTGATTTTCACATAATGTCATTTAGTGAGTTTCATTCTCATCTCATCCAGTTCTCGATTTTTCCTGTCCCTTGCATCGGGATCTTTCGGTATTTTTCTTGTCCCCCGAGCTGGGACCTTTTGGTATTTTTTCTGTCCCTCGAGAAATACTTGTCTCCCGAGCTGGGACCTTTCGGTATCTTTTCTGTCCCTCAAGAAATACTTGTCTCCCGAGCTGGGACCTTTCGGTATCTTTTCTGTCCCTCGAGAAATACTTGTCCCCCGAGCAATACTTGTCCCCCGAGCTGGGACCTTTCAGTATCTTTTCTGTCCCTCGAGAAATACTTGTCCCCCGAGCTAGGACCTTTCGGTATCTTTTCTGTCTCCTGAACCGGGACCTTTCGATATTTTTCCTATCCCCTGAACTAGGATCTTTTGGTATCTTTGTCCCTCCCTAAGTCGAGACTATTCACATTCTCTCGTATAAATTTCATTTAAGTACATTCAAAATTAATAGCATTTTTTTCGTATAAATTGAACTTTCAATACATCAAAAATTAATAGCCGGCTAAAAAGGAAGCATACTTTCTTTCAATAGATATTCATGGCATAATTTCATAAAATTATAAGTATAACATTTGATCAAAAGGAGAGTATGTAAGAAAAATCAAAAAATTAAATATCAATGAACTCACCTGTTCTAGCTGAAATTATTCAATTTTGTTTGCTCGCAAGGTTTCTAGTCTAAATAACACAGAAATAAAACTTTAGTTATTAACTTATTTTTATGATTTTTTCCTAGTAAATTATTTTATTCTTTTAAGTTAATAAAATTAATTCATCTGACTTAAGAGTTTAAAAAAATATAATTTTATACCCAAAATAATGAAAGTTAAGTAAAATAAGTATTGTAGCCTGCTTAAAAACTAGAGTTACTGAAATATTTTGAGTTAAAAATAATGAATAAATTTTATAGAAAAATCTAACTTTTATTAGAAGTTTAAATATTTTAAAGGTTTTCAATCAATCAAAATAAAAATATTGGATTTTATAAACAAGATTGAAATTCAAACAAAAGGAGAATTCGCCATTTTTTTGTAAAATATTTTAAGCTGAAAATAATAAATTTTGTAAAATAAAACTAAAATTCAAATTATAATATTTTACAAGTTTTATAAATTTTAATTAAAGTTTGGAAAATAAATTATAAGACATTTATAAGTTAAGATTTTGCAAAAACCTTCAATTTAAATGACATTATGTGAAAATCAAAGAATTTTCTAATTAAATATAATTGAGTCTGAATAATTCATGGCAAATTAAAAATTTTGATATCAATAAATTCACACTACCTTTGCTAATGGATGTTGATATTATTTAGGTGACGCATGATCAGACGAATGAAAATGGTAGCCGAATAAGAATGTTTTGTTTTTGCTATTATTTTCAATTCTTGTAAATAGCACATGGAAATGTGTTACTAAAAATGGTTGAATGTTTGAACGCACTATTAGTACGCTCTGGGGATTTTTAAATAAGATCACTGAGATATGTAAATGAACTTTCTTTTCATAAAAATTATTTATTTTTAAATTCTTTTATTGTTCATAAATGAGAAATCTTCTAAACAAAGATAAAGAAAGAGGCCTCAGGTGAATTTTGATTCATTGGCCGGTCACGAATACTATTCTTGAAAATAAGTCGTGATATCCATGCATAAGATGGGACATGCATTCATCACCCATGGGTTAAGATATGCGGGAATCGTTTAAATTATAATAGTTGATAAAATGAACACTAGGGTGGCACTATTCTGGGTGGTGTCTCGTAATTTTGTTAATAAAATAATTTTGGGGTGTTGTCCCCGGCTTGTATGCCATGATATGAAATTTTGAGGTGATACCTCATGGTGAAAGTGGTTCGGGTGGCGAAATAATTGGTGATAGAATATACGTTGATCCCGCACTAGACCTTGACCTGAGATTCGAGGGTCTGACTATGATGATTTCTCACACCTTCTCGTCAGGATGACCCTGTTGAATGCTTAGTTCGGCTATATAGTCATCCCATAGCTGAAGGAACACCTAAAATTGGTCTATAGACTTGGTCTGTGATGATTAGATCGGGGTTAGGTTGGTTTACCCATGTTGGGTTAACCTAGAATGACTTAAGATTTTGATAATTTTTAGTAATTAACTAGGAAGTATCATTGACATCATTACACTTGTTGATTTTATTAATTCATTATTATCTGTTATGTGATGCATGTTAAATAATTTTGGTTGTGGAGTTGGATCATATTTGAATTGTACTACTTAGATTTTCTAGAATTTTTCTAACTGGGTTTTGCCTCATGGCATTTTACGCTAGGTTTTGAGAAACCAGACGATAAGCCAAGCAATCAGGTTCAAGAAGAAGGGGAGTCGTGGCTCCCGTGAGTCGACGACTCACCTACTTTCAATCCCTGTTAATTCATTTCCTTTTCTTTTGAGACCCATGTACCAAGCTTTTGATGTATTTTGTTATTTATTTTTGATCTGGGTCTATAATATTTAAATACTCTACTATATTTTGTGATGGATGGATAGTAATCATATGCTTATTTCACTATATTTTATTAGTGTCGCTCTTAGATGTTACTGAAAATCTGGGGCGTCACAGTTTGGTATTAGAGCATAGGTTCAATCCTTACCCACGTAACCGTTGTTTAGACTCAGATCCTTAGGTTTGGCTAGGTTTGTACAATGCATTAGACTTTAAACTTTTGAACTACAGTTTATTTTAAACTAACACCGTTCTTTTGTTTCCTTGTAGGATGGACTCACCACCATCTTCACATGGATCTTTTATTTCGAGAAGCCTAGTGGCCTGGGACGGTCCATCTAACTCAAGAGATTCCCATGTCAACTATGACTCATGGGATCCTTTTCGCTACCCACCAAGCTGGGTTATACCACTCGACCCGAAGAGCACAAAAGGAAACATACGATGGAGAGGGGAACAAGATGCAATTCGATACATTTGAATGGTTAAAGAGGAATACCCCAAGCTCACCGGGAAATCATTCAAAGCCTTGATCAAATGGAAGGTGGAAAATCAGTTTAGGCAGGCCTAGCTTGCCACTTAGATAATTCACCACGAACCCATACTCGAGAGGTTGATAGTTATGGCTGCTGATCCATAGGTGTACGCCCCGATTCTACTACACACACGCCACTTGGAGGAGGAGGTCTCCTATGCTAGCTCAGCATATTGTCCACCACCACCTCGTCCACCATTCTTTAGACCCAGGTCATGCCACCCGCATCGCTTGATTATTCACTGGCCTCCCCCAAGTATACCCCTGTATTGCTTAAATACACCCCAACCTCCCTCATCTACACACCTACCACACCCCCACCCGAGTACCCACCGACCTCTCCCAGATACACCCTTATGCCACCAACAGCCCCTACCATAGGAGCTGCTGACGATGAGGAGGAGGAGTATCCCAGCGAGGATTCTGAGTAGATGGGATTTAGGGAACGGGATAGTTTAAGATATTTTGATGTTTTGATTTTGTAAACCCTATGTAAAAACTTTTTTAATGTTTGTACTCTCTATTTAAACTATAGCGTTCCTTTTAATGTTAAGAAATTATGTTATCTCTGTTACTCTAATGCATCCTTAACAATGAATGACATATAACATAATCTTACACATTACAAAATAACATAATATTCCCTCTAAAAAAAGCAAACCTTGATTAAAATAATTTCTAACACTTGGATAACTTTAAAACTCAAGGGATGAGTAGACCCATAGAACAGCCACGTCTCCACTCCACACCCAACATGGAACAGCCGAAAGAAAAGAGAAACAAAAACCTTAATGACCTTCTAAGAAATCTAGTTGATGCCTTACGACAGCCATCACCAGCGCCTACCCCACCACCGGTCGTCCCAACCTGAACCGCGATGTTCTCTGAGTTCCGAAGACTACGACCACCAACATTTACTGGAGGAACAAACCCACACTAAGCTGAGGGGTGGCTTAGACATTTCAAAGAGACGCTTGATACGATGAACGTTCAGAGAGAAGTAGACCGAGTTGCTTTAGCCTCGTATTAGCTTGAAGAAGAAGCAGACCAATAGTAGAGCTCGTTCAAGAACTCTAAAGAGGTACTCACAATGGACAGTTTGAGGAACTTTGTCTTCAAAAGTACTTCCCTGATGTTTTAAAGCAAGATATGATCTGGTAATTTTTGGAGTTAAAGTAGAATAGGATGACGGTAGCTGAATGTGCCACAAGGTTTGAAGAATTGGAGAGACATGTTACTGCCCATATCCCAGACGAGATCTCTCGAGCCTGACGATTTGAGTGGGGCTTGGAACCGACTGTACGAGGACGTCTATCAAATTTAAAGAAGATCTTTCAACACAGGGCAGGATCCTCGAAGGGAGGACCAATGCACAACAATGGCAGCCGAAACCATCAGAACTCGAGGCCCTACCAGAGCAATCAACAAACAAGAAGGGGAAGTGGGCAGCAAGGACAGAGAAGTGGGGGAATTTTAAGTGCTTTGGCTATGAAGAGAAGGTTATAAAAGATCTGAATGCCCCCAAGAGCATAGGAGGAATGATCAAGGGAGCTGGTAGACCTGACCCCAGCAGCAGCAACAACAGTAACAGCAGCAGTAGCAAGGAAGACAACGACAGCCAAATCAGCACCAAGGGCAGGCGATGAACTAAACCCATAATGGAAGGAGACCATTTAGAAATGGCAACCAGGTTCCTAGGGGACCTCAGCAGCAGCGGGCAGGGAATGAAAATTACAATGGTGGAAGAAGGGTTTTTGCCATTCAAGGACAAGAGGAGAAAGACTGTCAAGTCATCTAAGGTATGTTCACACTCTTCAACACTTTGGTGAAAGTACTATTTGACTCTGGAGCATCACATTCCTTTATATTTGCTGCGTGTGTAAAGTCTCTACGCCTAGAACCAAAACCATTGTCTCAAACCCTAAGTGTAGCCATGCCAATAGGGAGGCTTGTATGAGTAGATCACATATGTAGGTTGTGTACATACAGATCACTAACACCTATTTATCTTGTGACCTATAAGTTATGGATTTGACCAACTACAACTAACGAATATTAAATATATGTAAATAATTAATTATTAAGGGATTAAGAGTATAAGCACTCATAATAACCTTATGGTGTGAATTAATTTACATAGTCAGTATAAATTAATTACCCGTTAGTATAAATTAATTACCCTAACGTGGTCCGGTTCAATACATACAAAGTGTACTAGTATAGCGAGTCGGAACAATAGGCAATGCTATAATCTGTTCCCCATAATCAAAATAGATCTACTAAAACTCTGTACTATAGTCGTACCAATGGTTTGTCTAATTTCATCTAAATTGTAAACCGAAACTTATATTTCACATGAACTTTTAATCTGGTCTTCCGTGTGTAAGTCAAACTCTACACACTAGATTAAATACTATATAAAATAAAATATATCTATGCACGACATTAAATAAATAATAAAATGCATATATTCTCATTAAGATTATCATAAAATAGAAAAAACATTATTAATAAATAAAATTAAATATTAAAATAAAAAAAAACTCATAATTTTTAGTATACAATCCTGACAGTAGTTGTGTGCCTATTGATGTTTTGTACATAGTTGTATGCGTATAAACATTTTGATAGTCGTGTTGTGTGGCTTTTTTATGATTCGATAAATGTACTGTAACAATGTGTTTAACTTGGGATTCAATTGCTCCTGCGGTGAAAAACCGTAAAGAATTGCATAATTGGGGAAGATATTTGTCCTGCTATGAAGGATGATTAAGAAATGCATAATTGGGACAGATATTTGTCCTGCAGTGAAAGACCGTAAAGGAATGCATAATTGGGACATATGTTTATCCTGCGATGAATGACCGAAAAGAATTGCATGAATGGGATTAGTATTTGTCTCTCGGTGAAAGACCGTAAAAGAGTGCAAGATACATAGGAATTTTTTGTTGGTTGTGGAACCAAGTGAAAAATAATGTGCTGTTTATATTTATTAAACTGTTGAACGTTATTAGATTATGTGAAAACTTGTGGTTTTAAAAATAGAAAATCGTTTTGTAACTTGTGTGGTCGAGTTGTTTATATAATCCGCGATTGTATGTTATGCTTTTAATTCATGCTAGTTTGTTTCGATTGGATTTCGGTTCACGTTGTGGGATTTAAAACCTTTCAGGTGAAAGCAATCATGTGGCTTGATCTTGTGGAACCCCGGAGGTGGCGGAAGAAAAAATTCTTAGTTTTGTAGTTTGGTAGTCTATACCATTTTTGTTATAGGATCATGTAACTAAGTAATTTGTCTTAGACTTGAAAACATATGTTTTGTAAGCCTTAAGGCCATGATACCAATACATTTATGTTTGTATGATGATGAGAGGAACCATAGGTTGGTTGTTTTCGATGTTGTAACAAATGGCTTTTAGTTGGTTTTATGTTTAATATCAATTCTTGTGCCTCAATGAGAGTTTTAAACTTTGTTTTAGCATGTTTTAGATTGATTGGTTATGCCTTGAAAGTTTTCAAAAAGATTGAAAAAAGATTAACTGTTGGATTTCAAAGGAGGTGCTTTGAAAATTGGTCTAGAGCCAAACCGCTCAATGGACCACTCAAGCAGTCTATCGAGCAGTCAAAGTGAACTCTTTGTTGTTTTTCAAGCAATGGAAAAACAGTGTGCAGGCAAGGATCGCTCGAGTGGTCTCTTGATTGATCGAGCGGTCTGAGCAGATTTTGAAAATCTTGGTTGTTTCGTTTTAAACCTTGACTTTTGGGGACCTTGACCATATTCTTTTGGGTTCTTCTTTTTCTAAAATAAATCTTCGAAAGTGCATTTTTCAAATGTTTTAAATTCGTTTTTGGTTTACATTCTTGGACCTATTTGGGCTTGGGTGGTTTTGTTGGATCTTAGTATCACAAAATGAATTTTTCTTGGGTGGTTCGTGTGGCCCGAGTTTTGGGGCGTGACAAATGGCCATGCACTACTGCCTTGATTCTCATGAGGGTTTCTAGAGACTAACCCAAATCCCATAGTCGCGGCCTCACGACAACCCCCACTTAGGCGAATCTTCCAAGGGTACAATGACATAATGTACCTTGCGAGAGATTTCTCGCCTTAGACTTATTAAGGGTTATACCCATTCTAACAAGTCAATCTTCAACACTTTTGGCTTGAGGATGAGCAGGAGAATCTGTGTCTTCTTTTCTTTAAAAATTTGTACTGGTAATAAGTCACGCAGTATGAATTGTTTTCCTGTTGAACCTCCTTCATGAGATCTCCAATCGCATGCAAAAGTCAGGTTACCTCCCTATGTTACTCCTTTATAGGCTTAACTCAATCCTCCTAGACATATAAAGATCTAACATCAATGCTAGTTCAGAGACAATAACTCATCAATTATATCAAAATGCTTCAATATTCACTGAGCAGTAATAAACATCCACCTCATTGAGCACTAATTAGGGTTTATTTCTCTCTTTTTTTTTCTTCATAGTGCACTACACTTTTCTAAGATTCTCATTGAATATGATCCATCACATAAGCACAATTTTTTTTTCCATCACAAAAGTGGATAGAGGTCTGAACCACCTTTTATTTACATTTCTAAGCCACAAGTTTTTCCTATAGGGCTAGTAGTTTCTTTAGTATTAAGAGCCAAGATATTTGCATAAATATGCAATTCATAATAAAAATTGAATTTTCTCTCAAATAACTTTATTAACTCAAGTTTCACAAAAATATTTATATGAAAAAATTTCTTAAATTTTTTTCTTAACAGTGAGAATTGTAAAATAACTAATAGAACAAATTTATTTTAAACGCTCACAATTTAAATCCTTCTTTTTTACAACAGAATATGTCAACTTAAAATGTCAACTCGTTCTTTTTTTATTAATCTTGAACAGATCTTTGATCTTAAACCTCCACATTCTATATATTTTTTTTTAAAATCATATTTGGGGAAAACATTTATTTGATATAAGAATCAGAAGTATCTTTATTCATAAATTTAATCAATATTAATTTTCTGGACAAAGAATATTTGCTCTGTATGTTTTTTTTTTCCATGAACATTATACATATCTCAAGGAGATAACATTAATAGGCACTAATAAATCCAATATAATGCAAAGCAACAGTTACCCATTAAAAGTTGGAAAGGTGATAATTGTAAAGCATTAAAAATTACAAAGGCTAAAACATTTTCTCCCAAACGGTCAAACATGTATTTACACTTGTTGGGAAAAATTAAATAAAATAGCATGCAGCGGAATAAAATATTTTTTCCTCCATTTGTGCTTAATTAAACGAGATCAACAATAAAAAATAATAATCAACCAAAACTGCAAAACACCGATTTTTACGTGAAAAATTCCTAAGGAAAAAAACCACGGGACCGAAGTTCGATTCTAAATCTTCACTATGTCAAAATAATGAGTTTACAAAATTAACTCTCTAGGCATTCCCAGAAGATGACAATATCAAAAATAATATTCTCGAAAAAATATTAAATACCGTCACCATAAGGTGGATTCCAACTGAAAAATAAATTCAAGTTTCGATTTCACCGGTTGACAATCGAAACCGTTGGTTATCAAGAATCAAGCGCCAAGAGTTTACTCCTTAAATTTCATGACGATCGGGCTTCGTTTGGCATCCGATCCATACACAAAACTGGACTGTTTTTCTCCTCGACCAAAGGAAAATTCTCTGTTGCGCGCTGATGATGATGGTTGTTCTTAATTCTCAAACCTGAGAATTAGATTTTCTTCCGTGATATGTTGTTAGCCACCGAACCCAATCAAGGGGATTAATATATATTATAGCTATTAAGGCTTCCCAAGCTAAATAAGACTTCTAAGAATATAAGGGTTTTAAACCCATTAAGCAACTAACTCTTTTTTTTTCTTTTTTTTTTAATTTTATTTTTAATAAGTTTAATACTAATTTAATTATATTAGACTCCTAATATAATTGTTTCACCCTAAATGGGGCGGACACCAACAAACTCTCCCTCTGCCTCATGTGGGAGGATCCATCATACCCGAGGCCTTTCTGCAAAAATTATGTTTCTCCGTGGGTAGAGTCTTTATCATCATATCTGCACCATTCTGATCGGTATGGATCTTCTCTAACTGTAACAACTTTTCTTCCAACACATTCCGAATCCAGTAATATCTCACATTAATGTGTTTTGACCGTGAGTGAAATTTTGGATTCTTGCTCAAATATATAGCACTTTGGTTGTTACAGAAAGGTGCATACTTATCCTGTGTCAACCCCAACTCTTGTAGTAATCTCTTCATCCACAGCATCTCTTTGCAGCCTTCTGCCACTGCAATATACTCGGCCTTTGTGGTGGATAGTGCAGCACACTTCTGCAATCTGCTCTGCCATGATATAGCTCCCTCTACAAATGTAAGCATATATCATGATATAGATTTTCTAGAATCAACATCTTCTGCCATATCAGCATCTGTAAAACCCTCTAACTTAAGCTTGCTCTGACCAAAGCATAAACAAACTCTGGAAGTGCCTCTGAGGTACCGAAAGATCCACTTCACTGCTTCCCAGAGATCCCTTCCCGAATTTGACAGAAATTTGCTCACCACGCCAACTGCATATGCTATGTCTGGCATTGTGCACACCATTGCATACATCAGACTCCCAACTGCGGACGAATAAGAAACTTTTTTCATCTCTATCCTCTCTTTCTCACTTGCCGAACTTTGCTGTAAATTGAGTCTAAAATGACTAGCAAGTGGAGTACTTATAGGTTTAGTCTTGTCCATGTTGAACCTCTAAAGTACCTTTTCAATATACCTCTCTTGTGAGAGCCATAGTCTGTGATTCTTCCTGTCCCGGGTGATCTTCATGCTAAGTATCTGCTTAGCTGGTCCCAAATCCTCCATTGCAAAGGATTTACTCAACTCTCCTTTAAGCTTCTAAATCTTGCTCATGTCGTGACCGATGATCAACATATCGTCCACGTATAGCAGCAATATAATGAAGTCACCTCTTGCAAATTTCTTTAGGAACACGCAATGATTTGAAGCGGTCTTTTTGAACTCGTGTTTGGCCATGAACTGATCAAATTTCTTGTACCACTGCCGCAGTGCCTGCTTCAACCCATACAGACT
>JAULJZ010001783.1:0-17164 GCA_032270985.1 Heliamphora pulchella
TAATTAAATTTAATTGGCGGGTATCGAGAATCTTAACGTGGGGAGAAATGGTAAGCATTTAATAACAGGAACTCAATACAAGAAGGTCTTAAGATTATGGGTCAGAGTGCAATTATAGTTCTTTAGTGATATGAACTATAATTCAGTATTTTATGAAAATTGCAGAAACCGCTGCATGTCTTTCCATGATTACAGAAACCTCTAGTAGGTGTCTGTGTTCCACTAGAAGTCTAACTCATAATTACTCCCCAGGTCCATACTGTAGCTCTATATATACGCGGGTAGGTTGAACCAGTTTGAATTTGATAGATCATATCTCATTATTATTATGATATTATTTTTGTGTTTTAAGACTTAAATATATCGGGGTTCTACCGGTACGAATTCTCGGAGGATCGTAACCCACATTATGTTCGAGGATCGCGTAAGGAAATATAGTAGAAGATCTGACTGGTGCTTCAACTCGGAATCAAGTCGTAGTTGAAGATTAGATCTAGAAGAGGTATTCTTCTAAATTGACTTTGGTTGCACAGGTTTTATTTTGATCGTTCGTCGTCAAAAGTTTTATCTGGAGCCCGTTTCGGTATTTGCCTATTCAGTTAATTTTCTACCAAAAATCGTTTTATAAAAACAATAATCTTGACAGTATTGTCTCCAACAGATGCGACGGTGGAAAGGCAACGGTGGGGAGTCCTGCAGTGGGAGAGTTCAAATTGAGAGAAGAGATTGGGAGGCTGAGGCATATGGCTTTCTAACTTACACTTAGTTAGGGTTTATTCTTTTGTTAAAAATATAATTTGTACATTATTTATAAAAATATTTATAAATATATATATTACAAAATAAAGTTATAAAAGAATTAAATTTATCTTTGATCTCAAAATTATTCATGAAATTATCAAATTAACTTTTATTACACTAAACTATATACATAACAATAGTATAAAATAAGAGATTTTTATTTTTTATTACTATTTTTAGGCATTTTTTGATAGTTATATAACTAATTTCATAAATTTTTTAAGTTTTAAAATTAAAATCTAAACTATTATAAAGATAGTTTTTGGAATATAAACTATTATTGATTTCAAGAAATCAAAATAGAAAAAAAAACTAATAATAATATAGATAATTCGATGTGACTTTTATACAAGTAATTTTTGCCAAATAATATTTTGGTCATAAAATGATTAAAATATATTATTTAAAAAGTATTGGAATCAAACTTCCCACCAAACAAAATTTGGGCCCAAAAGTGTTTACTTTTGCCGACCAAATTCGACTTAGTCGCGAAAAATTTTACTCTTTCGCCGACCAAATTCATTTGGTTGCGGAAACTTATATGTTTGCCGACCAAAATCAGCTTGGTCGTGGAAAACCATACCCTTTCGCTGACCAAAATCAATTTGGTCGCGCAAAAATATAATGTTACTAGAAAAAAACTCTAGACTTTCACCGACCAACTTTGTTTAGTCGCAAAAAAGTACACTTTTGCTGACTAGAGTGTAATTGGCCGCGGAAAGTCGACACCTTCGCTGACCAAACTGTATTTGGTCGCAGAAAGTAGATACTATCACCGACCAAAATGTATTTAATAAGCAAAAATGGTCGGTTAAAGTGTATTTTCTTATAGTGCATGTTTATGAGTTCGAAAGTTCTAATTCAAATTTTTTAGTTTTAATTTTTTTTAACTTCAATAATAGCACACGTCATTATTTAATTGGTATAAATTAATTATGTTTAAATTTATATTAAATTAGATTTAAACTTTTACCAGACATCTACTAATTTAGAAACAATTTATTAATTTTCCCTCAGGTATGGGACTAAATTCAATTATAACTAGAAACACATACTAATTGAAAAAAAAAAATTCATATAATTAGATGGCTAATTTGAAAATGCCAATAATAATTGTCTTTAAATTAGAAAACATATATATAGACCATATATCAAACATGTAGGAAATATATCCACATATATTCCATATCAATTGTCTTTCTTTGTAGTCATCATAGCGAATTAAGATAAAAAAAACATGTAAATTAGGTTTTTATATTTTTTTTGTCCTGGATTAGTGAAAAATTTCATTTGTAGAGAGATTTTGCACTAATCGATTTTCTTACATAAGCTAAATGTTGCAAAAAAAAAAAAAAACTAAATCAATCAATCACACAAGCACAAAATATAAACAATCACAATCACACATGAGACAACAATTTTTACGTAAAAAATCCCAAACCGGGTAAAAATCACGAGACTACTTCGAGAATAAGAAATCAAACAATATATTAAATGTTTGTTACAAAGAAATCTTATAATTCCGACATTGCACCCACAACCACTGGTAGTAAGCCTATCTTTTCCGAATCCACGTGCACCAACTCTTGTGTTTGACCGCCACTGGAACCCACCACCGAATTTCAAGTCATTCAAATCTTCTCAAGCGACTCTACGAACACGAACAGCTTATAGAAGGTTTGAATGACTTGATGATTGACTTGACTGTGTAGAGGCTAAATGTTCATCGAGTTGTAAACTAACTTGCTACGAATATGTAGAATAATGTAGAGGCTCGCTGACGGCTAGGGATTCTAAATATAAAAAGAGGCACGCCAATATGAAATCCTAATTGTCCTGTTTATAGTTGTCTACCAAAATTCGAGTCCATTGACAGCAATTAAAATATGTCCTCGCCGCTAATCGCTCGAGCGGTCTCTTCACCGCTCGAGCGGTGAAGGTCTACTTACAGTAATTTGTTGCAGAGTCTGAGATACCGAGAGCTCTTTAAGACCGCTCGATCCACCGCTTGAGCGGTCTATCGAGCGGTTTGTTTCCTTTTGCAGCTTTATGTCGTTTTGGCTCCGATTCTTGATTCACTGCAATGCACAGACATACTTCTGAAAAACCAAGTATCAAATATCAAAGAATAAAATCTAAGTGATTTAATAACCAATTTGCTACAGATTTTTCACATATTTTCCAAACTCAAAAACGAATAAGACCTCAATCAAAATTCGTAACAATTTTCACATTTGACAATTCTATGACAAAACCCAACAAGTAAGAATATTCAATTAAACAAGTTAACAAAACAATACAAACTCACACAATACAACACAAAACACAAAAAAAAAATGATAAGGCGCGCAATCTTATAAAAAAGAAAAAAAGAACTCTCCCTCAAAATGAACATCCCCGCACAAAGATCAAAAAAAAAAAAACCTTCTAACTCAAAAATAAAAAAATAGGGATAATTACACTTACCTCCCCTGAGGTTTAAGCTTATTACAGTGACCTCCCTTGTGGTCCCTAAAATTACACTAACCTCCTCTAAAGTTTTAATTGTAGTATCAATTGCTCCCTAACTGTTAAAATTTTCGTTGAAATTTAACCAAAACCACCATTCCCACCCCAAAACTACCCTTTCCACCACCTTTTTCCTCCCAAAACCACCATTTTCACCCCAAAATCACCCTTCCCAAAACCACTATTCCATTGAAATTTGGGGTGGGAATGGTGGTTTTGGGGAGAAAAGGTGGTTTGAAGGGTGATTTTGGGGTGAGAGTGGCGATTTTTGTTAAATTTCAACGAAAATTTTAACAGTTAGGGTGCAATTGATGTTAAAATTAAAATCTCATAGGAGGTTAATGTAATTTCAGAGATCACATGTGAGGTCCCTGTAATAAACTTAAATCTCAGGGGAGGTAAGTGTAATTATCTCAAAAAAATATGACTCCCCCTCAATCTCTTCTATCTCCCATTTTTATCACGAATTGACAAATAAATATAAGAAAAACAAAATAAATCTTTTTGAGTAGGGAACAAGATTAAAGAACAAGTACTAGACTCATGCACAATTTCATTCACTTAAAACCACAAAGTCTAGTCAAATTAATCAAAAGCACATACAGAATCCAAGATAAACTACATTCATATATGAACGAATATAATCAGAGTAGATTCTATATAAAGCTGCGTGTGTGTGACTTAAAACATTTTCAGACTCCAAGATCAAATCTTATATGGAATCTATATGGTTGAGTGACATTTATTTATCAAAAATCAAAGATGTCACAAAGTCAAATTAGTTTTGACCTAATTCACTTTTTAGGTTACCTCCCTGTCAACTACAGACTGCAAACTTTTCTTTCTTTTTCTCTTTTGTTTTTCTTTTTCTGTTTCTTTTTCTTTTTTCTTTTTTTATGCTTTCATTGACGGCTTTCACACTAGTACAAACGAAAAAGCAAAGTTCGCATAGGTAGTCATTTCCTCATATATAAGTAAATTTTGGCACAAATTTTAAGGTGGCTGCACACTAGTACGTACGAAAAGAAAAGGTCTGCATAGATAGTCATTTTCTCAAGCCAAACATACAGAAACAAAAGAAGAAGGGAGTGTAAACATTAAGATCAAGTGGGCCGCCACTATGTGATCATTTTGTAAAAAATTTAGAAAGCTTAAAGATAAGAGAGACCCATAGATAAATTTGATCCCAAGTTCAGAAGATTCCTGCACCTATCAATGTTCAAGATGTGTACAGAATAGACTCATTTCTGAAAGCTTTCTATCTACTATGAACTAGATTACCCAAAAATCAGTGCGGTAGTTAATCTCAAAGCTTAAATTATAGAATTTCAACCAAATAAAATAATGCACAAAATAGTACTCAATCCTTAATAAATTTTTTCACAATTTTCCCTTTTTTTTAAAGGACTCAAAAAAAAAAACCAAGAAAAATTCAAACAAACAAACAAAAAAGAAAAACAAGACCCAAAAATAAATTAGGGACTACGACTAGCTAAAAAACTATCTAAATCACTCTTTCTGACCCAAACTTACATGATTTTTAAAGGCAAAGGTTCTGAGGTAGAAGTCCATATTTTTCTAGGTTGATGTGGTATATCAAATTTGAACATATTTTGATCAAACAACCCAGTGCAATAATGTTTGATGTGTCCTTTTCTACTAGAGTTGTTCAAAAATCCGCTAAACCTCCCCCAACCGCCCCGTGCCTGCCTGCCCTATACTGACCCAAGCGAATTAAAAAAGGAAGAACATGCGGGTTGGGCGGTTTAAAAAGAAAATGTGCGGGTCGATTTGAAGTGTTGGTTACAATTTTTTCTACTCGCCTAACACCGATCTGCACCGCATCGCATATGATACTTAATACTAAAATTAGTTTTATTCTCACTACTGCTTAGAGTATCAAACTATAAATTAACACGATTTTGCCTTTCACCTGTTTGTTTTGAATTCATTATTTAATTGGACACACAAAATGTTCAATATTGTTTTCAATTAAATAATGTTCATTGTAATGTTCAATTAAATAATGTTCAATGTCCAACAGTTCTTGAACACACAAAATGTTCATTGTTGTTTCCAATTAAATAATGACTTCAACACAATAATTAACATTTCCACTTAAACTCTAATAATTTTAGGACTTCAATCACTTATTTAATTTTTAAACCGCCAATCCGCTCAATCTGCCATTGCAAAACCGCAAAAAAAAAAAAACTTATCCGCCGATTTTATAAAGTGGATGGTTTGGCGGTGGGTTGAAATTTTTTATACCGTCATAAATGGTTTAGTTAATAAATTTTCACTCAATTCGTACTGCGCCGACCCGCACACACCCTTACTTTCTACTACAATGATAACTATTTGGCACAAAAAAATTATTTTTATTTAAATTCATGCGGTATGGACGTATATAACCAACAATACCACAATTATGACAAATAGGAACAAATTTAGCCTTTTTTACCTCACCATGTAAAACAGTAGATTTACCCGTTTGATATCCCCACTTTCCATTGATTTTAGCTAAAACGTTTGCAGATGATCTTTTTGAACTTATGATACTTTTTGCTTTCACAAACTTTGGTGCAGATTCAGGTTGAATTGGCTGGTCATTTTTTTTTCTTTGGATGATTTGCTTGACAATGCACTAACGAAGCCGAGTCCACATCTATCTATCACAATTTTTTTGCAGCCCAAGCAAGTCATCCAAAGTTTTAGTACCTACATTTAATTTCTTGAAAGTAGCATGAGCATTCAAACCGTCAATTTCTAGTTTAGCAAATTTACATTCAACCACTTTCTTGGAATTAATACAAGCACCCAGTTCTTTTTCAAGTTTAGTTAGTCTAGTCATTCTTGTCTGACTCAACTCAAACAGGCTATTTTTTTTACACATAGGACAAGTTTTTCACACAAGGCCTGCCTATTAGATTTTAACTTCCCTACCAGAGCTTGAGTTTCAGTTAGCTCTTACTTGACACTTTCATCCTCTTTTTTTCACAATTT
Source organism: Heliamphora pulchella (assembly GCA_032270985.1). Lineage (NCBI taxonomy): Eukaryota > Viridiplantae > Streptophyta > Magnoliopsida > Ericales > Sarraceniaceae > Heliamphora > Heliamphora pulchella. The sequence continues at coordinate 6,316 of JAULJZ010001783.1, forward strand.
GAAAATTTTAACAAGTTTATCATTGTGCTTGGTCAACAAATAACTCTCATTGTATAGTTTATCATACGTTTGTTGAAGAGTTTCATCATTCTCAGACTCACTACCCTTTTCACCTTCCTCTTTTTCATTACTAGAATTATTTATAAACTTTTCATTTTCAGGCTCAATTGCTTCTTCCTGAACAGAAACAACAAAAACTACAATGTCACCATCATCATAATTAGGTTCTTTTTTATCACTCGTGTCAGGTTCACTTTTATCATCCCAAATAACTATGATTCCCTTCTGTTTCTTTCTAAGAAAGTTCGGGCAGTCTTTAATTATATGTCCATATCTTTTGCATTCATAGCATTAGATTTCAGAAATTTAGTCATTCGACTATTTTTTTAATAAAATTAGATATATTTTTGACTTTGTCTTTATCGTACTTCTTTTGTGATTTTTCCTTCTGATTAGGTTTTTTGGTTTTTAAAAGCTTCTTGAATTTTTTCACAAAAATAGTCATCATCTTAGGGTCTAAATTATCATCTGAATCACTTGTAGAACCTTGTGCAGAAGAAAATGCAAAATTTTTTGAAACTTTTTTGTTTTGAAAATTTGGCTTGTAGGTTTGCAAGTTTCTTACTAAATTTTAAACAGAAATAGAATCAATATCTTTACTCTTTTCTATTACTGTGACTTTTGGTTGGAAACATTCGGGTAAAGATTTAAGAATTTTTCGAGGAATTTTAGAAATAAAATTTTTTTCACCAAGATTAAAAGAATCATTCACAATATGACTTAATTTTGCATGAAAATCGTCAAAATTTTCATCGTCTTTTATACGTAAAGTTTCAAAATTAGTCGTGAGACGTTGAAATTTTGAGATTCTTAAGGTATTAGTCCCTTCGTGAGTGATTTAAAGAATATTTCATGCTTCTTTAGTTAAGTCACACGTACTAATTCTATGAAACTCATCTTGTCTGACTCCACTAAAGAAAGCAATCACGGCTTTGCTATTCTAGCCAGCATCCTCAAAATTAGCTCTGTCCCATTTAGCCACGGGTTTAGGGACAGTAACTCCATCGACAACAATGGTGGGAGGCTTGTAGCCCTCAATAATAGAAAGCCAAACACATTTGTCAATTGATTTTAGAAAAGCTCTCATTCTTACTTTATAAAAAGGGTAATTAAGGCCGTCAAGAAGAGGTGGTCTAACGATCGATGCACCTTCTGTAAGAAAATTCATTTATTGCAAATCAGTCAATAGATCATACAAAAAAAAATTTACAAAAAAGTTAAGTGACCTGCTCTGATGCCAATTGAAAATTTTCGTTTGTAAACTGATTTGCACTAATTAATTTTTTTAAATATGCTAAACGTTGCAAAAAAAATTTTTAAACCAATCAATCACATAAGTATAAAATATAAATAATCACAATCACACATGAGACAACAATTTTTACGTGAAAAATCCCAAACTAAGTAAAAATCATGAGACCACTTCGGATCTAAGAAATCAAACATTATATCAAACATTGTTTATCAATAAATCTTACAATCCCAACGTTGCACCCACAACCAATGATAGTAAACCTATCTTTACAGAATCCACATGCACTAACTCGTGTGCTTAACCCCCGCTAGAACTCATCACTGAACTTCAACACTTGAGAATTCTCTCAAGTGACTCCACGAACACGAATAAATCATAGAAGATTTGAATGACTTGATGATTGACTTAACTGGGCGGAGGCTAAATGTTCATCAAGTTGTAAACTAACTTGCTACGAGTATGTAGAATAATACAAAGGCTCTCTAACGGCTAGGGATTTTGAATATAAAAAGAGGCACACCAATATGAAACCTTAGTTGTTCTATTTATAGTCGCCTGCCAAAACCTTAATCCTTTGACAACAATTAAAAACTGTCATCTCGCTGACCACTCAAGTGGTCTTTTCACCGCTCAAGCGGTGAATGTCTGTTTGCGGTAATTTGTTATAGAGTTTGAGATACCAAGAGCTCTTCAAGACCGCTCGATCCACCGGTCGAGCGGTCTGTTGAGCCGTCTGTTTCTTTTTGTAACTTTATGTCGTTTTGACTTCGATTCTTGATTCACTGCAATGCACAAACATACTTCTAAAAAATTAAGTATCAAATATAAATGAATAAAATATAAATGATTTAAAAACCTATTTGCTAGAGATTTGCCAAACTTAAAAACGAATATGACCTAGGTCAAAATCCGTAACAATTAAAAAGAGAAAGAGAGTAGTAATGCAAAACTCATAAAATGGAAGTTTGGGTAGAAATTTATATATATCAAAATAGTAAGGGAGGAGCGAGGATGGTGAGGGGAAGAGGAGAGGTTAGGTCATATAAGAAAGGGGATAGGAGAAAAAAAGTATTTTTCATTAATGAACGGTTTGTAGCATTTGGGTCATATAAGTATTTTTCTTTCAGTGAGGGGTTTATATATACATAATCGGAAACAAAGACTAATTGAAAATGCCAATAGTAATTGTCCTTAATTTGGAAATGCCAATAATAATTGTCCTTAGGTTTTGATTTTTTAGTATTTATTCGATTCAATAAGAGAGAGAGAGAGAGAGAGAGAGAGAGAGAGAGAGAGAGAGAGAGAGTTGAAATTTATATACACCAGGATGGTAAGAAAAGAGTGAGGAATGAGGATGGCGAGGGAAGAGGAACAATTAGGTCATATAAGGAAGCAGATGGAAAAAAAAAAGAAGCAATTTTCATTAGGTAGTGATTTATAGCGGTTGGATTATAAAGTATTTTTCTCTCACTTATGGATTTATATTAGAGGTGTAATTTTGACACCGCCTGACTTGTCGTAGCTCGGGCGGGCCAAGCTCGCCCCAAGCCCAGCAAGCGCTTGCTAAAAGTTCATATTAGTCTCGATCGAACTTTTTGAGAAAAGGGGTAGGCCTAGGCCCAGGCATAGGAATACTTGGGCTTGGGTCTTGGGCCAGGCCAAGTTTAAGTTTTTCGTTTTTCTGTTTGTTTTTATTTTTATTTTTTGAGCTGTATAAAATTATAAATTATTAAATTTATACTTTATAGTTTTTTATAAGTTTATTTATTAGTTTATTATATTATTATAATAGTTTATTATAAATTTATAACTTTATAAGTTTATTAATTTATAAAAAATTTATAGTTTATTAGTTTATTATATGTTTATAGTTTATTAGTTTATAAGTTTACTATAAGTTTATTAGTTTATTATAAGTTTATAATTTACTTATTATATATTAATATTAGTTTATAATTTTCATATTATATATTAATATTTGGGCCAAACTAGTAAGGCAAAAGGGCCTGTCCTTAGGCCTTGGACCAGCCTGGATCATGGGCTTGAGAGAGGCAGCCCAAATCCAGTCCTAGAATTTTTGAGCTCAGGCCTAAAGTAGGCCAAGCCACTACAGTGCCAAGTCTCAACTAGGCCTCTAGTTGTCCGCGGGCCAAAATTACACCCTAATTTATATACACCAAACCTTGCTGCTTCCTCGTGTGCACATCTTTGCAAGTTTGCTTTTTTACATAACCTTATTTCTTTTCTCTTTTTTTTTCCCTAGTGTGCAACCGCTTAATAGTTTTATTTCTTTCCATTTTCTTTTTTTTTCCCTTTCACTCTATTTTTGCATTCGTGCATTTGTACGGGTCCTATATTTATCATGTTAAAGTTATATTTTTTCTACTAGAATAATAACCATATTTATAAAATATTAAGAAACAAATAATCTCACTCATTCCAGTCTACTATGTCATATGGAGAGATTTTTGGGTGAAATTTCTGATTTAATATTATTTTTGATTATATTAAATTGATCTGTATAATAGTTAATAAGTTAAGAATTCACTTAAAACTAATTCTATATTTTTTCCTTATAATTTAATGACCTAAACTTATCAAAAATATTTGTATCATTCCAAAAGTGTACATAGTTCATTTTTAAGATTTAAGAATTTAAATAAATTATGAGAAATACTGTTTAATAAAAATTAATATTATTTAAAAACAAATAATATATTAATCCGTGCATAGCACTTGTTTATTACTAGTAGTATCCACGTCACAAAAAACAACATAATTAATGTGACATTTTTATCCACAGGTTGAGATTGTTTCAACAAAAAAAAAATGAAGGGTTGAGATTGTCCCTCATTTTACATGTAGTGAGACTCCACAAAAATACAAATAGAAAAAGAATTTTAACGACTTAGCTTGTGTTTGAATTAATTTTTTTTTTACGATTTTTTTCGTTTTTAATAAAAAAAATTTTCAGTATTAAGTTTGAATGAGTATACTTTCGAGATTCATCCCGTCATGAGAAAACGGAAAAATAAAATTTCTTAATCAAAATCTAAAAAGTTCATATAAGACAAAAAAAAGCCAACTTAAACAGGTTTTTTAATTTTTTTAAAATTTTTTTTTTGTTTTTAGTGAACTTTTTAAAAATTTGACCTTAACGAGCATACTTTTTAGAGTCCTCTCATTATAAAGAACCCAAAAAGTAAAAAATTTAAACTAAAATATAAAAGAATTCAAAAAATAAAAAAAAACTCTAAAAAAAGTCACTAAACTTTTTAGTCCAAACATAACCTTATGGTGATAAGCAATTGTCATTTGATGACGCCCTCCATTTGGTGTAGTTGTCAAGGCCTAATTCTATTTCCCTTTCAACCACAACCCTTTGTTTTGAAATGCCTTCTCAAAAGACTACAGCTGAAAGGTCATGCATTGACCACTTGTGGCTATTAAAGACAAAAATGCGATGTACGACAGAGTACACCGATAAAGGGCGGAATTAGAAACTTGGCTGGAGGGTAAAACCGTAAAAGAAATAGTAATTGATGAAGTTTTTATTGATTTTTATGGGTGTTTTTTTTAAAATAATTTTTTAGTACTTATTGTTTGTAATAAAACGATTTTCTTTAGTTCACTCAGTCCTTCGTTTGGCTATTGACCTAAAATTTATTTTTTAGCTTTTAACTTAATACTCAAAAGGCTAAAAAAGCCCGCTTTTCATCTCCCAAATTTTAGCCTACGTACTTTTTTGATTTTTGGCCTTTTTCATAGCAATTTTTAATTTTATCCTTTTGATTTTTTTGGCTTTTAGCTTTATATATATATATATATATATAAAGGTAGATTTGAAATTTTATATCCAATTTATTTGATTTATTTGGTAGTTTAAAAGTCACTAATTTTCTAACTAAACGAATTTTTGACATTTTTGCTTAAAATGGTTTAAAGCGGAAAAGACGGTTTAAAGTCGGTTGCAAAATGAACACTTATATTTTAAATTTTAAATTTTAAATTTTAAATTTTAAATAAACGTTTGCATTTTATTTTGTTGTAAATTATTATTTTGTTATTTGTTTTTTTGAGTCTAATATATTTTCTCTTAAGTTTGAAATAAGGATATTCATGTGAATTCTGCCTCTAAAACACAGACTCCTCACATTACTGTGCAAATATTGAATTAAAATTTAGGTTTGGTTTGTGTTAAATCTTGGTAATTTAGCTTATTTTTGGCTTGGATATTCTTTATTTTTCATAAGAGTTATCACATTTTTTTTCCTAAGAGTTTTCACTTTTTTTAAATCTCGGTAATTTAGCTTATTTTCGGCTTGAATTTTTTTTTTATTTTTTGTAACAGATTTCACTTTTTTTATTTGTCTCGACAAGGAGAACTAAAAAAATTAAATTTTAAATTGACATATTTAAAAAAGCTTATTAAAAACAAAAATAAACAAAAAAAAGCTGAATATTTTTTTAGTTATTGTTTTTCTTTTCTAGTTCGTCTGAGCGAAAAGATTCTAAAAAATAAAATATGATCAAATGATATTTATTTATTAAAAACAAAAATAAATAAAATAAAATAAAATAAAATAATAAACTATTATTCCAGACCAGGCAATGTATTGTATGGGCTGCATTTTGCAATGGCCACCCTACCAAACAATTAACCCTTTTAAAAAATGAAACATATAGGCCTCAGTTTGGGTAACTTGCTTATTTGCTTATTGATAAACAAGCAAAAATATGAATAAGTAATTTTGTTTAGCTCAATTGGCTTTTAAGTGGCTTAAAAGTCATATGCATGTGTTTGGGAGGACACTTGTTTATTTGCTTATTAGCTTATTTTGACTTATTTGACTTATTTTTTAGTTTATTTTTGACTTATTTTAGCTTATTTGGCTTATTTACTTATTGACTTATTTATTTATTGATTTAAATCTTATTTATTTGACAAACCAAACTAAGTTGTTTATTTGGCTCTTTATAAGCCAAATAAGCCAATAAGCAAGTTACCGGAACGGGCCATAGATGAACGAAATTTTTGGTTTGCCAAAAAATTATTACTCCGCTGCTCTCCAATTATAACTTATAACTACAAAAAGAATCAGTTTGGGTTAATTTGTGCGATTTTTAGTTATTTTTAAGAAAAATTTGAAAGATAAGAAATTTTGGTCATAAAATAAAAATATTTACTACATATAAAAATAAGTAACATAAAATATAGTTTATTGGCTTATCATGGCTTATTCTTGTTTTCTATGAACTTTTTATCATATTTAATTTTGGATTGAACTATTAATCTAAACTAAATTTTTACCGCATGTTTGTTTATATTTCTTATGTTCGAACTAATTAATCGAATTGAACACTAAACTCCAAGACACAATCTGAATAATTATCGTTTTCAATAAAATTTTATACATGGTGGTATCAAGGTAATATTCTATCCATATCCTCATGAATAGCTCAAGTGGCTTACTATTTTGTGTTTGGGATAATGAATAGTGTGATTATTATTGATGTTTTTTTTTTACTAGAATGATATATTGAATAATTCACATGATTATTTACTTTTGTTTGCTAGCAAATATTTTATTATAAATATGAGTTAAATATAAACATGAGTTATATATATATATATATATATATTTGTTGTATTTCTATTGTGTTCGTGTCCTAATTTTTTTAAAATTGCCGTGTACATATTTTGTTCATGTTCGAATCCGTACTTTATAGATACTAGGATTAGGAAAACAAGAAAAAAATGAATAAATATTTGTAAAAGAAAAATGTTTTTCAAATTCGTTGTTTGAGATTTTTAAAAAGTTTGATTTTAAAGATATTTAGCATTTTTAAAAAAAAAAGATGAAAAAAAGTTGGAGTATTTGGGATGATTTTCTCAGCGTAGTTTTTTTTTTCCTTTTGTTAAAATGTTTTTTATGCCTCTAAATTTTTTTAAAGATGTAGTATTTGAAAAATTGGAACGATTTTTTCTATTATTAATAATATAATTGAATTTTTAATTAAAGATATTACATTTATTTTACTCAAAAAAAAGTTTGTATGTTTCGAGTGTGTATAAGTTTTTTTTATTAAAAAATTAAAGTTAATTAGTTATTTTTTTAGAAAAACCAAAAGATATAGCTTAAAATATGATATTTTTTTTATTTTGTTATAAAAAAGTAAATTTTTTAGATAACCCAAATATTGTGAGTATATGTCAAAGCCGATCACATTGAACCCAAAGGTCATGTTTTATTAATCAGATTAATAATGATGGGATATATAATCTCACTTGATAAGTAATCATATATGATTAGTAATAAATAAATTATTAATACCATATACTCTTAATTATTATATATTCCACATTTTGTGGGATTAGTTATCCAATTGATACATAATTCTTCCACAATTTGTTAAATTCAAATAAAAAATATATAATTCCATGAAATATATAGATCAATCTCACGTCTAATTTGATTAATCAAACATGTCCAAATAGTTTTACTAGGTGGTCAAAAACTGGGATTTGAGAGGTTGCCCATTTCAAAGTCCCACGCTTGAAATTTCGTAGGTGCTACCAACTATTTAGAACTACTTTATACAAGACTTTGTTACGGTTTTAATTGGATTTTTTATTAGCAGATAGTAGAATTAGTCCTCTAAAAATTAATCAACGTGCGCATAAACTACTCCAAGCACCCTAAAATATTAAAAATTAAAAAACAAAAAATAATCAACATGCTCATAAACTATTCCAAGCACCCTAAAATATCAAAAAAAAAAAACAGTTTGATCAAGTTGAATGAAATCTCATCAACAAACAATGCTTGGAAAGCAACGGCCAATGGTTGACAATTGAAGGGTTTCCATTAAGAGGGCCACTAAGTGATATATAGTGGAGTTGGAGTAGGACAAAAGTGTTTTGTGCTCATTCTACACCAAGCAATCTAAATGAATTCTTAAAGCCGTGTTTGATTTGATCTTTTCATCATGTGGTTACAGCGCCCATACTTAAATCAAGTAAACCCCACTTAACATTAATTTAATTCATTTCTCATTTTTTTTCATTATCATATTCTAAGTATATGTTTTATTTGCTAAGTGGCATAAAAACAAAGCTTGCACTCTTTTAGTTTGTTTGAAAAAACAAAATCAAAAGCTTATTTTTGGTGTTTAACAGAGTTATTGCTAGTAGTTTTTTTAATTTTTATTTATTAATTTTAACTATAAATTATAAGTTTTTTCAAATACTCACAACTTTTACTGTAACTTATAACTGTTTTTATTCTATTTCAGTTATAAGTTTTAATTTTTACCAAATACTCACAACTTATGTTACAAGTTACAATCTATAAGTTACTAGTTTTAGAAATACCAAACACCACTATGTGCTATACTATTAGGTGGATACTAAATACATTTTGTAATTGAGTGTAAAATTATATAGTTAAAAGTCAAAATTAAAATAATTAAAATAACTATATAACTGAGCTTAAAATTATGATAGCTAAAATCAAAGTTAAGATTCAATGATGAATACTATTTTGAGTACTTGTTTAGCATGAATTCTATCTACTTTTTGAAAATCCTACAAGAGCCTATTTTTAAAAAGTTATTAGTATTTTAAACAATTTTAGAACTAATTAAAATATAACACACACACTCTCTCTCTCTCTCTCTCTCTCTCTCTCTCTCTATATATATATATATACATTTTTTGTTTGTTAAAGTCTTTATTTTTTGACTTTTCATTACCATATTTTTATTTTGTGATTGTATATTTTATTTTAAATATTTATATTACTTTTTGAATATCGATATCCTAGTTAAATTATCCATTCAATATATATAAAGCTCGTATGCTACTATGAATGGTAACTTTTCGTCCTATGTGAATTGGCCAATTTACCCTTTGTTGAACCATTTTAAAAGGTTATTTAGGGGTTGTTTTGACATTTGATTCAATCTGTGTAAGGACGGTACTGTAGCTGGCAACAAGATTTTATTTAAAGATTTATAATTTATAACTAATCTTGGTGTTCCTCTTTCTAATTCAGTATTTTTATTTACATAGAAGGTCGCACACGACCTTGGAGATTGACGGGAGCGTATTAATTTTTTATTTCGTAAATCTTGGATTTCTTTTTTATAATATTCTAATTGGGTTTGATCCATTTGAGAAGGTCTAGCTTTAGTTGGAATAAATCTTTCATTAAAATCAAATTTATAAGGTAGTTGCACTATGTGTTGTTTACGATACCAAAAAGTATGTAGTAAATTTAAACATAAATATTTTTCATATAAATTTTTAAATTCTTCTATTTTTTTGTTGTGTTTCAAATTTATTAATTTGTTCCTCAATTTGAGTATAAGATAATTTTTCTTGTAAATGATGAATTTTTTTTGGTTTAAAAATTAAATTAGTTTTTAATTCTTGTAATGTATGTGGTTGTGGAGGGAAAATAAATGGAAAATTAATTTCTTAATTTTCTAATAATTTTATAGAGATACTTTCATGAGTTACTTTAAATGGGGCAATTATAGTTAAGAATGAAGTACCTAAAATCATATGTTGAGATAAATTTTGGACTAAGACAAATTCTGTTTGAAGACATATGCCTTGATTACAAATGTATGCATTAAATAATTTGTAATTTATTTTCATGGAACTGCCATCAGCAGTATGCAAACTTTGTTTAGTTTTTTCAAAATATTTAGTAGGAATTAATCATTCTCTTATACAATTAAGATCAGTACAAGAGTCAACTAATGCAATTGCCTCAACAATAAAATCTTCTTGGACTACCAAATGTATTTTTATATACTATTTTTGAAACATAATTTGATTTAATGAAGAAAAATTAGATTCATTTATTGTTAAATTAGGATCAATAAGTTCTTATATAATAATACCTTTATTTTTATTTTTTTCATTATGTATTACATTTGTACTTTTTTGAGCACTAGGGGATGGTTCATAAGCAAAATGCATTGGCTCTCTTTTCCCATTTTCTACGATTGAAATTCTTTTTTGTAAATTTTTAATATCTTGTTTTAATTGATTTAATTCTTGATACATGCTATTAATTGTAGGTGTTTGTTTTGGTTGTTGTTCAAGTCTTTTTAAAACATTTTTAAAATCAACTTTTGGTGGAGTACGCTTTTCAAACTATTGTGATCTAGCAAGAACTTGATCTATATATTCAAGTATTATTTTAGATATCATTTCTGAGTCATTAATTTGATTTAATGTATCCAAAATATCTTGTTCAGATTTGGATAATATATTAATTGATAGGCCATTCATATTTAATATTGCTTGATAATAATCATTTTGTGTTTGACATTTATTACAACATTAATTATTATTATTATCTTCTTCAGAATCACTTGATGATATTATTAAATCTTGATTTAAATCTTTTAACTCTAGAGAATAATTAGAATTATCAGAACCATATTCAGATTGAGAATCTTCATTATCACTTGGAGGATTGAAATTTAATAATAAATTACATAATTGTTGTTTTAATT
>JAULJZ010001804.1:0-17163 GCA_032270985.1 Heliamphora pulchella
TGTTGTGACTTAATTTAAATCTTGTTTTATAAAATATTTTATTTTAAACCTTTTAACTAATCATTTAATTAAATCTTTATTAGTTAGCAAAATATAAAAATTTGTTATTACAACTTCTTTGTTAAAATATTTAAGCCTTATTTATTTTTTACCGTAAGTAAACACAACACACATACACAACACAACCACCGACATAAACTTTAACTTTTATTGATATTAAAACTGGATACAAACTTTGAACTTTGAAATTGAAATACTTACAGTACTTTTGTAAAAGACGGAAGGAAATATTACAGAGGGGATTGGATGATTACAAAGAGAATTGAGTTTTGAATTGCTCAAATGAGCTCTGCCCTTCACAAGAGGAGAGGGCTCCCTTATGTAGAGGAGCGCAGGCGTCGGACGTCAAATTACATTGAAATTGGAATAATACAAAGTAAAGTGAAATAATTACAAACACTATATACCTTTTGAATTTTTGCTGACTTCATGAATAGTAGTTTGTCGGTGGTACTGTTCATGTTTGATTTGAGGAACAGTGAACCACTATTGAGTCACGATTTGGTGACCGTTGACTTTTACTATTAAGGAACAGTATGTTGTCGGTACTATTGTTGACTAATTGCTGGAGTGAACAGTAAAATACGGTACACTTTTTGACTTTTGAGGTTGTTACTGTAGCAAATCTGATAATGGATGGTACTGTTTGGAACTATAGCATCATATGGGTTTGGCTTTTTGTGAGAGATGGCCGACAAGTCGGTGAATGTTTTTGAATTTTTGGGCTGATTTTTGTATAGAGAAATCATTAAAGAGAAATAGTATCAAAATTAATTCTGAAACAATCATTTTCATTTTGAGGATTAATATGGCTACTTGGTGATAACATTTCACCAAGAAGATCGTCGGAATCTAATTGGGTATTCATTTCTGCAAGAATAACTTTTTTCAAAGCTTCTTTAAATAAAGATGGATTTTGAGACGAGACCTTGGTTTTTATTGAAGATAAATTGATATTGAGAAAGTTTGATGAAGAGGCGGCAGTGGATTTTGGAAATGATGATTGGGCAATTTTGGAGGCATAAGAATCTTTGCAAGGAAAGATTTTTGAATAATATTTATGGAGATAGTCGGGGTAATATTCTTTGGGTATGTCGAACTTATCCCACCATTTTGTAGCATATTGGCAGCATAAGTAAGGAAAATATTGCGCTGGACATCATAGGTGTATTGCCATGTCAAAAGCCACGGTAAATTGAAGTCAGCATAGAAATAATGATAAATTAGTTTTAGGAGATTGGTAAATTTGGCATACAATTCAAAGAATTTTTGGAGAACCGAAGGAAGAATATCAGAATGTGGTCCAAATTCATACTACCAATTGAGAAACCAATTGGGGATGACAAATGAAAAATTTTGGCAAAACTTGACGAACCACGAGTGTTTCATTATTTGATTTTGTAAATAAAAAGTATAATGAAAAGAATTTTGATAATCATAATAATTATAATATTGTGGTCTAATGGCAGTATTTTTAAATTGTTTGTTAAAATCTTTGTCATGACCCCAATTTCTTTTGAAAATAATTTTTTGAATCACACATTTCAAATAATGAATAGTATCACTATTGTCATTTGAATTGTGTTGAATTTTTATGGACCAGTTTCAACGAGAATGGATTCATGAAAGAGTCTAGAGGGTGAATTTGCTTTTAGTGGATAACACCACTTTGATAGCAAATAATTGCCGATAAGCTTGGATAAATCCAAGGAGGTTTGACTCATAGACACAACTTGTAAATTTTTGAAATTCTCATCTTCGAGAGGAATAATGGGGATGAGGGTTTCATTCGGGAGATATTGAGGTTGTGCTTTTGAGACCTTACCAAGAGGGGTTTTACCCTTGGAAGGTTTTGTGCGTGTAGGATTTCGGAGACTATTCATTACCTTGGCTGGTTCTTTGAAGGATGTTCTGGATGGTGCTTTGGATGGAACTTTTGACAGTGCCCTCTAAAAATTCTCTGATCAAAAAGTCAAAGAGAGAATTATAATTGCCTTTGATATGTTCGATATCAAAATCGAAAATACTTAAAATAACATGCCAAGGGGCAAATATTTGTTTTAAAGAAATTTTTTGAACATCTTTTGTTAAAACATCTTTGGCGGCTTTGCAATCAATTCTTAATAAGAATTTTTGATTTAATAAATAACTTTCAAATTTAGTAATGCATAAAACAATTGATAAAATTTATTTTTTGATGGTTGAATAACTTTGTTGAGTGGGTTTCCATACCCCACTGGTTAAACACAACTATCTTGAATGCTGTTGGAATTGGGAGATTTAAACATGGTAATTATTTTGCATGTTGTTAATTCTTTGAACAACAAAAGTATGTTGTTTTGTCCAGGGCTTAGAATTAATCCTAAGTCTTTGATAATATAATTGAGACTTCTCAAAAATCTTTGCAACTAATTTTTATTAATAATTTCATCTGAAAATTTGGTAGCAAATTCAATAGATCTATCAATAGGAATGATAGTTCCATGATGAATGTTATGGCCTAAAAGTCGTACTTTTGTTTGAAATAGTTTCATTTTTGAAGCACTTAATACTAAGCCATTATTTTTAATAATATGACGAAATTTATTTAGGTGTTTAATTTGTTGAGATATTGATGGTGAAAAGATTAATACATCATCAATATATGTAATACAGAATTGAGTATAAGGATTGAATATATCATTTATTATTCTTTGTACCTCTGAAGGAGTATTTTTTAACCCAAATAGCATGACATTCCATTCATAGTGTCCAAATGGCACTGTAAATGCTGTTTTGTAACAATCTTTTTCGTCAACCTGGATTTTCCAGAATCCATATTTTAAATCAAATTTGAAAAATAATTTTGCTTAGTATAATCTATTTAATAAATCTTTTTTATTAAGAAAGGATATCTTATCTATTGTAGTTCCTTATTGGGAGGTTGCGGGGTTTGTAATTGATTACTAATCTTAGTGTTCCTCTTTCTAATTCTGCTTTTTTATTAACATAAAACGCAGCACAAGACCAAGGAGATTTACTATGTCTTATAAGATCTTTTGTAATAAAATCTTGGATTTCTTTTTTACAATATTTCAATTGTGTTTTATCCATTTGGGATGTACGAGCTTTTGTAGGTATAAATTTTTCTTGGAAATCAAGTTCATAAGATAATTGTACGATATGTTGCTTCCTATGTCAAAAAACATGAGGAAGATCAGAATATAAATCTTTTGTAAAAAGATTTTGAAAATCATCTATTTGATGTTGAGTCTCAAATTTATGAAGTTCTTCAATTTGAGAATAAGAAATTTCTTCTAGAAGGAAATTAATTTGTTTATGCTTAAAGATTAAATTTGATTTTAATTCTTGTAAGGTATGAGGTTGAGGGGGGAAAATGAAATGAAATATAATTTTTTCATTTTCCAAAAATTTCGTACTGATACCTTCATAGGTAACAGTAAAATGTGCTATCATAGTTAGGAAGGGTGTTCCTAATATGATATGTTGTGATAAATTTTTGACAAGAACAAATTCCTTGATTACAAATATTTACTTGTAATAATTTATAATTAATTTGCATAGAATTGCCATCTGCAGTATTGAGATTTTTTTTGTTTTTTCAAAATATTTAGTCAGTATTAATCCTTCGTGGATGCAATTTAGATCTGCTCCAGAATCTACAAGAGCAATTGCATCGACCATAAAATCTTCTTGTACAACAAGTTGTATTTTGATATCCCATTTTTGATACATAATTTGATTTATTGTGAAAAAATTCGAATCCATAATTGTTAAATCAAGATTTGGTTCTTCGATCATTATTTTGTTTTTTTATTATTTTAGGTTTTCCATTTTTTGGATTTTCTGAATTTGTGGGAAGAAAAGAGAAAGCTATGGAATCTCTAACATTTTCCAGTGTTGAAATTCTTAATTGTAATTGTTTAATTTCTTCTTGTTTCAAATTATTAATTTCTTGATGAAGATCTATTAAGGTTGGTTGTATGGGATTAGATTGTTGTAATCTATCTAATATATTTTTGAAATCACATTATTTATATGAGAAGTTATTTTCAAATTGTTGAGTTTTTTGATTTACTTGATCCATATATTTTGAAATAATAGCCTTTTTGATTTCTGGATCATCGATTTGATTTATAATATCTAATATATTTTGTTCTTCTTGTGATAGTACATTAGTACTTAAATCATTTAATTTAAGTATTGCTTGATAATAATCATTTGTAGTTTAACATTTATTACAACAATTATTATCTTTTACTTCTTCTGATTCATCAGAAGTGGTTATCAAATCTCGATTTAATTCTTCAATATGATAATTTTCATCTTGTGAGGATTGCGATGTAGTATCCTCATTTTCACTAGGAGGCTGTGAATTTAATAATAAATTCATAATTTATTATTTCATTTCATTCAAACAATTTAATTCATTTATTTTTTGTTTTGTGAAACATCTATTTGCAAAGTGTCCTATTTTGCCACATTTCCAACATACTACATCTTTCTTAGATAGAGATGCTTGATTTGTTGATTTCTTTTTGTATTGATTAAACGATTTGCGAGGTTGTTGCTTATTAAATTTGGAATATGATTTATTGTAGTTTTGATATTTTTTATAAGGTTTATAAGATTTATATCTTTTTTTATATTTGTTATATTTATGATAATATTTTTTCTTTTTTGATTTGGTTAAAGGGTCTAATGGTGATTTAATTGTATTGTAGCCAAATTGATAGCAAAATTGGCCTAGTTCTGTTTTACCTAATCATTTTTTTTATTTAATTAATTTTTTAATTTTATATTATTACAAAGAACTAATTCTTCTGCACATATTTCTGAAATTAATTCTCCATATGTATACTGATGATATGGTAATAATCCTTAATTTTTATTTCTTATTTTAATTTTTACTTTTTCTGCAAATAATGTTGGAAGTCCAACTATAAAGTGTTCTTTCCAGAAATCTTGGTTAGCATCATTTCTTTGATATAATTTTGAAAGAAAGACAACCTTATACCATCTAAAATGGGTTAAAGTTGGCATCTCAGATTGATTAATAATTTTTTTCCTCATTCGAGGACAATTTGAGTATTTCTAACAAAATATTGGATTATTGATGTGATTATTGTTGTAATTATATCACTGATTAGTAATCCATTTTCTTCTATAGGAAGACCATGTTCATTTCGTTTAACAAAAGTTCAAATTCTCAATTTTTTATTATCACTGAGATAATTATCCCACCAACCTTTAGTTGGCCATAAAATCCTGCAATTAATAATTCACCTACACTTGTATTATTATTTGAAGGGTTTGGGGCTAAAGCAGCATTAGCAGCCATCATCATATATTAACCCATTTCAATGATTTGATAGTCAAATTTTCTATCTAGATTCCATTCTTCAATATTGGCCATTAAAAATCATTGGAATGTTTAAGGGTTTTTCTTCCTACTGTATATCTATTGATGTTGGTCTAAGATAATAATTTCTTGTTAATGGTTTAGAAGTAATGTGTGTTTCATTTAATTGAGTTGGCGAAGATTGAAATTGAAAATATAAATTTTGTAATTCTTCTTCTTCTTCTTCTTCTTCTAATACATGGATTGATTGGACAATTTCTTCTTTTGTCAAAGATGTCGTTGGTTGATTAGTAGATGTTGTTAGATTTTGTAAGGATTAATATAATTTTTGAATAAATTCTTGAGAGGAATTTTGTAATGTATATTTTGATGGTGATAAAGGTTTTACTAAGGGTGGATTTTGTTGTAAAGCAGGTGCTATTGGTGTAGCAGCTTTTAAATCTAAATTTTTTACCAAATTATATATTGCATCTAATTTCTAGAAATGAGTTTCTACCATTTGAGAGGTATTGGTTTCAAGTTTTTCTAATCTAGTAACTTGTTCTCCTAGGGTTTGAAGATGAGTGTTGGTATAATTGAGTTGGTGGGAGAGATGTTGATCAGATTCAGCAAAAGGATAAGCCTTTATGCCTTGGCCTAATTGAATGGTATGGCTAAATGGATTAACAGTATGGAGTTCAGACGTATTCCATTTTTTTTCAACATATTTATTGATTGAAATAAGATTTCTTTGGGGACATGGATATTATTATGAGAACAATAATGATTATAATACCAGGGGAAGAATCTGATAGGAACATCTGAATCATCTAAAAATTCAAGATTTTCATTTTTAATTTCATGAACTTCTTCCTGGTCATGATAATGAGCAAGAAATTTTCTATTAAATTGATTATAGAATTTTGCAAATTCTTGATATATTAATGATATATCTATTTTAGATATGGTCTCATTATCTTCTTTATCATCATTATTATTTTCATTGGCCAAGATCACAAAGTAGCGGCGAGGATCAAATAGTGATGGCCATTAGAAATTGAGGTCACAGCTTGGACTGTTTGATGATTTTTGTGTTTTTACTTGCTTAGGAGTATCACCGAGCTTGATTCTCATTCTTTCGTCATCGGTGCGCATTTAAGACGGGTGCCTAAAATTCAGCTTGGTCAGGTTGGGGTGTCTCCAGTTGCCCCTCTTTGACAAAGCTTTGTAGCAACTCGTGGTGTAAGTGAATGTCAAAGCCCCAAAGACAAACCAATCGAACAGGCTACCAATATTAGGCACAAATAAAACATGCAGAAAAGCGTGGTTGAACCCGAATGTCCATCGAGCTTCTTACGTACCCCTGTTGTAAGAGGTCAGACCAGTCGTAGTTCGCGGGACAATGCATATGATACAAACAGACTAACTATGATGCATGACAGATGCAAAACATGGTGTAGGTACAAGGTATAATACAAAGCATAAGAACTTCAAAAGGTCGAGTCAAGACCTGAAGAAGTAATCAACAATCCAAAGCTTTTAAGAACTCTACTAGAGGTGCCTAGGAAGCAGGGCCGAGGGTGCTTAGAACACTAAGGCTTAACAAACCTAAGAATTGTCTCATGAATTTATGGCCCAAACAATACTTCGTATATGACTAGGATTTTAGAAGATATGGATGCCTAGTCTTCTAGGATTTGAAAAAAGGGGTGCCTAGTCCTCTAGGGTTTGAAAAAGAGAGGTGCCTAGTCCTCTAGGACTTCAAAAAAAAGTATGCCTAGTCCTCTAGGGCTTGATAAAGAGGGATGCCTAATCCTTTAAGGCTTAGAAGAGAGGTATGCTTAATCCTCTAAGTCTTAGAAGAAAATAGATGCCTAGTCCTCTAGGGCTTGTAAAAGAGGGAAGTCTAGTCCTCTAGGGCATAGGAAAAAGAGATGCCTAATCTTCTAGGGCTTGAAAAAAGGAGATGCCTAGTTCTTTAGGGCTTGATAAAGAGGGATGCTCTAGGACTTGATAAAAAGGAATGTCTAATACTTTAGGGCTAGAAATGGCAATGGGGTGGGACGGGGCCAGGAATTAGTTCTCCCATTCCCGTCCCCTATTTGATCGGAGCGGGAACGAAAAAAAATATTGGAGAAGTTGCAGGGAATGGAGCGAATACGAGAATATTTCGGGTGTAATTTTTAAGATTTAAAAGAGTAATATTAATAAAAATTATAAACAATATAATAAATAAAAAATAATTGTTGATGAATTAATATAATTAAATATACAAAAAATAAAAAAAATTAGAGATAAAATATTTTAATATTTTAAACTTATTATATTTATAAAATTATATTTTATACATATATTAATATTTAAAAAATATTTATTTTATGTAATCGGGGGCGGGGCGAGAAAAAACGGGACGAGAAGAGCAAATACTATCCCCACCCCATTTGTTATCGGGAGCGAAAAAAACTCTACAAAATGGAGCGGGGACGAGGCGGGGTCGGGGTAGAGCGGGAAAAATTGTCATCCCTATTTAGGGCTTGAAAAAGGAATATGCCTAGTCCTCTAGAGCTTGAAAGAGAGGTATGCCCAATCCTCTAGGACTTGTAAAAGAGGAATGCCTAGTCCTCTAGGGCTAAGGAAAACGAGATGCCTAGTTATCTAGGGCTTAGAAAAGGGATATCTCTAGTCCTCTAGAGCTTGATAAAGAGGGATGTCTAGTCCTCTAGGGCTTAGAAGAGAGGTATGCCTAATCCTCTAGGAGTTGAAAAAAATGGATGCCTAGTCCTCTAGAGCTTGGAAAAGATAAATACTTAGTTCTCTAGGGCTTGAAAGAGAGGTATGCTTAGTCCTCTAGGGCTTCGAAGAAAAGGGTTGGCTAGTCCTCTAAGGCTTGGGAAAAAGGGATGCTTAGTCCTCTAGGGCTTGAAAAAGAAAGATTCCTAGTCCTCTAGGGCTTGATAAAGAGGGATTCCTAATCCTCTAAGGCTTGGAAGAGAGGTATGTCTAGTCCTTTAAGGCTTGAAAAAAGAAGATGCCTAGTCTTCTAGGGATTGAAAAAAGAAGATGCCTAGTCCTCTAGAGCTTGATAAAGAGGGATGCCTAGTCCTCTAGGGCTTGAAAAAGAGGTATGCTTAGTCCTCTAGGGCTTGGAAAAAGAGGGATGCCTAGTCTTTTAGGGCTTGATAAAGAGGGGTACCTAGTCCTCTAGGGCTTGGAAGAGAGGTATGCCTAGTTCTCCAGGGCTTGGAATAAAAGGGATGCCTAGTCCTCTAAGGCTTGGAAAAAAGGGATGCCTAGTTCTCTAAGACTTAGAAAAGGGAGATACTTAGTTCTCTAGGGCTTAAAAGAGATGGATGACTAGTCCTCTAAGGCTTAGAAAAGGGAGATGCCTAGTCCTCTAGGGCTTGATAAAGAGAGATGCCTAGTCCTCAAAGGCTTTGAAGAGAGGTATGCCTAGCCCTCTAGAGTTTTGAAAAAAGGGATGCCTAGTCCTCTAAGGCTTGAGAAAACCTAAGGATCGTCTCACGAACTTAGGACCTAGGCAATACTTCGCATATGACTAAGGTTTTAGAAGAGAGGAAAGACTCGGTGCGAGTGATGACCCTTGCTGCTTCCTTATTCTTTTCTCTTTTGTACATGGAGACCTGCATGCCTATTTCTTTACTTAGGCATGTATGCCCGCTGATACACTTGATGCATTGCACTTTTATATGTTACTGTTTTGATTGGAACAGGCCTTCGTGCCTTTAGATTACATTATATTCATTGTGGATGCTTGTTTTTTTTCATACATACAAAAACATGTTTTTGACTAAAATTATAAATATAATCTTAGAATCTTGACAGTTTGGCCACAACAACTTTCACATGCAAATTGGCCATAGCTGTTAAAGTTTTTCATCATCTCCATTTTATTGTAAATGGTCGAGTGGTGAGCTATTGGAATAGGTTCTTTGTTAGAACTTCTCTTTAACCGGTTATGAACGAGGTCATGGACTCATGAGAAGCCAATGATTTTGATTTGTTCCGCACCCAATCTAAAATATTTTTAAAAAATAAAATTCCTTTTAAAGCTCTTGAATCACAGTGATACTCTCGACTAATGCCAACACACAAACACAAAAATAAAAAAAATAAAAAAATAAAAAAATAAACATGGCACACAAAACTTTTATGCTACATCTAAGTACACTTCCCGTTCATGCCTAAATGGGGTTGCTTGGAGGGAGAGTTCTATGAATAATCTATATGCACTAATGGGCCCCACAATTGATCACCCCTTGAACTAAGGTTTCAGTACATGCTATCCTTTATAAGGTACACAAACTGAATATTTATTTTGATATGTGTATGCCTACATTATTTTGATATACCTTAAAGTACATAGATCGGGAAGTGGCTACTTTATAAGAGGTTGTACCTCCGACATAACAAGGAGGCTTCAAGATAGTAAGTCGAGGCTTTTAAAATGCGAGAAAGCATGAATAGACTTAAAGTGTGGACCATTGTCTCTTTGGAGTATAGCTATCTTAACTAGTCCCTAGTAGAGTCATGAGCTATAGTGCACCCTTCTCTTGGGCATTTAGGAGAGGTTCCCTACAGGGAAGCCATTTGGATGACATAACTGCTCAAACCATTACATTACAAAAAATAATCAATTCATAATCCAAAAGACCTCCGTAAATTTCATAATGCAGTTGTTAGGTAATAAAATAAAAGTCAAAACAAAGATAGAGTTGCCACTTAATTTTAAGGTCGAAGAACCTATGCATTAACTCTTTGAATTAGGTTTAATCCTTTCATTGGCACTAAATGGGCTCGGGGAGTAAGCATCTGTTTGGTTTAACTTTTTCTGTGGCTTTTTTGTGGCTTTTTTTTGTCTTTTATGATCTTTTTGATTTTTTGAGCTAATTTTTTTACTTTCTTGATTCTTTATGATAAAGAAAATCTAAAAGTATAACCGTTTTGAAAAAAATTGAAAAAAGTTCACTAAAGACAAAAAAAAGCTATATAAAAGTCGAAAAAAGCCATATAAAAGTCTTAAAGTGGCCTTTTCGTCTTATTTGAACTTTTTTTATTTTTTGGTCGATCTTTTTTTTACTTTTCTAATTTTTTATAATGAGAGAAATTTAAAAAATATCATCATTTGAACTAACGAAATTTTTTTCACTCAAAGACAAAAAAATCATATATAAAAAGCTATCCCACATGGTGCCTAAGGTACCGAGTGGGAAGGTGTTAGGCACTCACACAGCCCAATCTTATAGTTAGCCTCTACTCATCACATATGTTTCATCAAATTAAGTCTATATACCTACCTAATGCATGAATTCAAAGCAAACTGATTAAGGAGGCCTATGTTTTTGGAAACAAGCATTTTAACAGAAAATCAAATGAACCATTCTCGAACCGTCATCCAAGCATGAAGAAAGAGAAAATAATACACTGGCCTATGAACTAGTTCACAGAAATTTATAACCGTTCATTCTCAACACTATTGAGGATGACCGCCTAGAATGTAGATATTCCAATCCTTTACTACATCCATTAAGAGTAAATCAAAATCAAACAAATTTCATTGCCTAGTGTTTAACCAAGTGAGTGTTCAGGTGCAAATTTAATTTGGTTCAAAATGGTAGGTTTACCAAGACTAGCATGCAAGCTTCATATATAAAGAACGAAAGTTAAAGTTTTTATAGAAAGATCAAATTTTCAGGGTCTAAAATTCAAGCATGCTTATTTATGGGCCATGCATCAAAAACTGACAAAATTTATAAAATATTAAAATATAAATCTAAAGCATGCTTAAAATATTTTAAAAAATGAGAGCAAAGAAAAGAAAACTTGCCTTGACATGTAGACAGTCGGTTAGCCCAAACGGTGTGCTTTTAGGACCACAAACTAAAACACAAACACGAACTCGAATGACTTCTTTCTTTGTACTCCTTAACACTCTAGCGCCCAAAAGGAGACTAAAAGAGAAGACTAGAAGTTCTAGAGAATCGACTAAGTTCTTCAAGAATACAAAAGCATTCTCTAGATTAGGACTTGAATTGAATTGATTATGAATAGATTGAAAAAGGTTAGCAAGGATTCCTTATATAAGCTTCGAAAAATTGAGGTGTTAATTTTTTGATATGGGATAAGACAAAATGCATTTCAACTTCGAATAATCGCAAAGCCCTAAAGAGTCGATCAGTCTCTTTTCTGCTTTGGGCAGTGGCTCCTGAGACTTCGAACGCTTTGCGTCTACTGCATCTTCTGCATTCATGTGCTTTCGAGCCATCAACATGAGCTCAGCCATATTCACCGGGGGAATTTTCGACAAGGAAAAAAGGAAACGGGACAGTAGGAGCCCCCCCATGAAGGATGTTAGGGCGACTTTGTCATCCACTTCGTCTACCTAAAGTGCCTCATAATTGAAACGATTAGCATATTCCTGAAGACTTTCCCCCTTTGCCTGCTTGATATTCTGCAAGGAGGTTGCTGGCTTCCGGTGTCGTTGCCCATCACTGAAGTAACTTACGAACATCTTGCTCAACTGAGGAAACGATTCGATGGAGTTCGGCTTTAGCTTAGAGAACCAAATTCTGGTTTGCCCCTTTAACGTGGTTAGGAAGGCCCTACACATAACTTCCTCTTAAACAACATGGAGATACATTATGGATTTATAAGTATTTAGATGATCCAAGGGGCCCGATGTGCCATTAAAGTGATCTATCTGGGGCATTTTGAATTTCAGTGGTAGAAGAGTCGCCATGATCGCCGGGGTGAATAGGGATCCCGCTTTATACATCAGATCGTCCAAGGAAGAGATGGTTTTGGCCCTAATGGCCTGCATTATATCATTGATTTGGGCCTTTACCTCGCGTAGTTGCTCATTCCAGGCTGTGGAGGCATCAGAGTTATCCCCTGCATCCTTGATCGCGCCTGAGCCTCGTCGCCCAGGGGGAGGGGGGATCACTAAGTTGATTTGGCTCGCCACTTCTTCTGCTCCATCATCACCAAGCGGTAGATCACGAGCCACACTCACACGATCATCGTCCCTCTGCTCCCCCTCCTGCTCCTCTCCCTGCCATCGCAGCAGTTTGGGAGGGACCGGGACCTCACTCTATTCCCTCACCTGCTGCAAGAGTTCCATGTTCTACTGAACTAATTAGAAGATCCCCTCAGTAAGGTTCTGGAACTGTTGTTGCATTGGATTAGGTTGGGGGGCATTGTGTACCTCCTGGGTGGGATCCAACGGTGCTCGATTCTGCTCCTCCGTCATTGATCTCATCATAACCATCCAAAAGATAGAACACCACAAGGAGAGAAAACACACAACTCCTCAGAGTTGAACTTGTTCCCCCAAAAGGCGCCAAATGTTGGTGCCCAATCTAGGGATGGATCTTCACAATGCTCCAAGGACCTGAAACAGGTAGACAACTGTTAGGGGGGGTGCCGGAGGAAATTCCAGCACAACCTCTCCGACAGTCAAGTTAGGTTTCTGATATAGCAAGCCCCAAGGTAAGGGGAAACCGTTATAAAATGATTTTAGAAAAAGCGTACCTTCCTTATCCGTTTAAGGTTCTTTTATACGGTGTAAGTGACACGTAGCTAACAAGCCACGTGAAGGTCGTTATGCCGAATCCTGAGAGATTCTCCAAATATCCCACGCGCGATGCCACACACGCGTCCTTACCGTTAGGTGCCATGGTAGATCAGTCGTTGTTGGTCAGTTAAGCTGACCAACTATCCTGGCTGGTCAACTTTGGCCTACCCGTTGGGTCAAGGTTCTATGCCAGGGCCCATCTTCCAGTCACACTCTCTCTTGGGCCAGACTCTTGTTGGGCCGAGTTACGTATTTCCCCAATAGGTATTATTATATTTTAAAAATAATGAGAGTTTGAATAGAATATTTTAAAAATTTGTGTTGTGATGTGATTTTTTAACTTTTTAATTTTTTACTTTTTTGTCAAACGAGCAACCATAATTTTTTAGTATTTTTAATCAAAAAATCAAAAAACTAAAATTATCATGGGCTTAAAAGGAGTCCTTAAAGGAGCCATAATCTTCTGCACCGCAGGGATGATTTTAACGTGTATAAAACACGAGCAAATATTCAATATTTTTTAACCAAATCGATGTGATGTTCTAACTTTATAATTATTAATATATTTAGTAGGACCTATTACTTTTTTGTTATTATTTTATTTATTATATAAAAATATATCATTTAATAATTTAAATAAAATATTACTCAAAAAATATTGAATAATTGTTCCTAAAACACAATATGAGACCACCTCGGCTGAGATGATCTTTAAAGTTGGAATCCTTCAGGCTTTGCACGGCTGAGATGATCATTAAAGTTGATGAGGTCCATCGCAAACCTATCCCAATAATGAAAATCCTAGGGAGGCGTCAGTGCCACGTGCTGGACATGTGCCCCAGAAATATGAAAAAAGAAGAGTCGGTCCCACCCCAAGCAAAAGAAACGAAGGATTGGGACCCGTTTGGCCTTCTTTTTTGTTTTTTTTTCTCATTTTTTAATTTTTGACAATAATTTTATATTTTTATTCGTCTCAATAAAAAGAATGAAAACATTAATTTAAAAACTAGAAAAACCATTATAAATAGAATATAAACTTGTACAGATTTAAACGAAATTAGAAACATCGATAGAACTATAACACAATATTTTAATATGACTATTTTGATTATAAGAAATTGTATAATTCTAACTCAGTATGCTAGTACAATGGAGGTGTATTGAACATGACTGTTTTGATATATACCTACTCTATAAAATAATTAATACCGCATGGTTATTGTAAGTGTGTATGTTTTAATTTTGAAATAATTAATAAATTCTACTTGGGTTATATTGTGAGAATTTTGCATATTTTTATATGAAATTGGACTCAATATCTGTATGACTGTATTGTAATATTTTAGTAGGTTGTCTTCAATTTAGCGTACTAGTACATTTGAGGTGTCTTGAACATAATCGTCTTAGGAATATTTAATTTTTTACTGACTCTATAAAATCATTAATACCTAATAATAATTGTAAGTGCTTATACTTTTAATTCTAAAATAATTAATAAACATTGTTGGGGTTAAATTGTGTGAATTTTGCTTATTTTTATCTTCTCCAAACTTTTTTGATATTTTGATAGTTTATTTTTTTATTTTTGAATTGTTTTGTCCTTTTTGAATTGTCTCGAGAAAAGTGAAATAGTAAAAAAAAAATCAAAAGATGAAACAAATTATAAAATACAAAAATAAGCAAATATATAATTTAGTTTATTGGCTTAGTTTGGTCTTTTTTAAACTTGTCATATTTTGGTTAATTTTTTTAAAATTTTTTGGCTAGTCTCAACCATAAAATTCAACAAAGTATATTAATTTGATCAAATAAAATTTTTTACTTAAAATAAAAAATAAAATAAATAATTAAGTAATTATTCAGAATGGAATAAAAATTAAATTATTAAATCATTTTTATATCTTTATAAAAAAATCATATTTTAATTAGAATTTTTATATTCTTTGTCTCGTTTCAGTTAAGAAAAATCCAAAATATAATAATTTAATAAATAAAATGTTATTAAAACTATAATAAATAAATCGTAATCACAAATGCGTCCGAATCTCCCCAGAAATGACAAAAAACGTAGAACCATGCATATCTACGGATGGATACATTGGATAGATACAAGTTGGTGGGGAAGTGGCTCTAACCCCAGTTTCCTTTTATATAATTTTATCTTTTATATTTTTTTCTTTTTAGTATATAAATTTATAAAATTTATAAAATTAATTTTTAATATAATAAGCTTTTTAAAAAAGCAAGAATAATTTTATAAACGCTACATATTTCTACGGATGGATACATTTGATAGATATAAGTGGGGGGAAGTGGCTCTAACCCCAGTTCCCTTTTATATAATTTTATATTTTATTTATTTTTGTCTTTTTAGTATATAAATTTATAAAATTAATTTTTAATATAGTATGCTTTTTAAAAAAGCAAGAATAATTTTATAAACGCTACATATTTTTAAGGATTTAGGGTTTTTAAAGAGATTTTTCATATATAGGTGATGTTTGATATTTCAAAAATTAGTAACTTATAAATTGTAGTTTATAGCAGAAATTGTAAGTATTTGATAAAAATTATAATTTGTAACTGAAATAAAAGAAAAAATAGTTATAAATTATAGCAAAAGTTGTGAGTATTTAAAAAAACTTGTAATTTATAACTAAAATTAATAATAGAAAGTTAAAAATTACTAGCAGTAGTTTTGACGAACACTCCATAGCAATCGTAAAAGTAGTCTTATGTCTTTTTTTCAATTTAGGTCGTATAATATTTTTATCTACCTAATATGTCCCTAATTTCATTAAAATAATTAGTATTAGTTGTTTATCTATCAATCACGTTTGGTTATTCTTCAAGTAAATAAATATAATTATTACTCGTCTATAAATGAAAATAACTTTATCCGTTGAGAAATTTCTGATATTAAAATTGAGAAATTAGTTTTAAAACGGCGAAATTTTTCAATTAAAAATTATATAATGTTATAGGCAGTATAAATCTTGTTTAATAGATCTTGATTAGTAAGTTTTAAAAATATTAATTTTATTAAAAATAAATCTACGTATTAAAAGTTATAAAAATTTTAAATTTACATACAAAATTTTCGTAAATTAAATGCTATTCATAAATAAGAACAAATATCTCATGAGCAAGTTTTAAAATTAAAAATGGGACTTTATCTTTAAAAATCTTAGAACTAGATCAATATTTATACAAATTGTTCAAATAGTATTAATAATTAATTATTCTTAAAATTTACTCATAAAATTATTTATAATTCAAAATAAATGATCAAGATTCCCATGGAATATAACCACATAACAAACAATTTAATATGAATCACATCCATTTTCAAATTATGATTATATTTATAAGATGTTTTTATGTGATCCTAGACTTAATACTTTATAAGTTCACAAAAAATAGTGTTTTTGTATAATATAAAATACTGAGTACCCATAACAATTACCTACAAAAATACTCATAACATGAAATAAATGGTCTGGATTAAATTATTTGTAATGTGAGTTATATTCCAAATATATTTGAACTATTAATTTTAAATTATGAATAATTTTATGAAATTTTTAATGACAACGTAGTAACACTGTATAATGTAGTCGTAGTAATCTTAATAAGTAAATGGTCGTAACTCACATTTTGTGAATCATTATTCATCTATTAATCATCAAATGAAAATATATCATCATATTATTGTTGTAAAAATTATCATTAATACATGAATCAAGCTTTTTACTTATAGACGATAGAATTAGTTTGCGTAAAAATTAATTGGGATGCACGTAAATTGATCGGAATATACTTTGAGACTTGATTGGCAACTTTAATTTTTTTATTTTTTGGCTAAAAATATCAAAAAACTAAGGTTGCCTATTTGGTAGAAAAGCAAAAAATCTAAAAACTTAAAAAATTAAAGGGTAAATTACACTAACCTCTTATGAGGTTAATGAAATTTTATGTGGTTTTTGAAATGTCACTAACCTCCTTTCTGGTTTAATTTTTGTATCAAATTAATTCAAAAAGAAAGTTTCCGTTAACTTTTAACGAAAAAACTGTTTAAAAATAAAAAAATAATTAAAAAATTATTTTTTAATTATTTTTTGTGTTTAAAACATTTTGTTATTATAATTAGAAAATATTTTTTATTTTATTT
>JAULJZ010001826.1:0-17161 GCA_032270985.1 Heliamphora pulchella
AATATAAATATGAAACCACGAATGCAAAATCATCTCAAATGTTTCTCATTAATATGCTAGGGATCTAGAATAAAATATATAAAAAGCATGACTTTTTAGTAAACATTCCCAACAAAGGAAGACTACAGCTCTTCCACCCCTCCAACAACCCCGGATCAACCTGCATGACCGATACCTGAAAAATATTTTAAATTCCACATCGTGAGCCAAAGCTCAGCAGAAACTAGACAGCACATGCAATATAAGCTAAATATGCTAGGAAAACGAGGTGAAGTTTTAGACTCTCTTTTAAGCCTTAAAACAGTTTGAAAACACGACTCGCATGAGCCCCAAAGATAACAGATATATATATATATATATATATATATATATATATAAACCGACTTTCACAAGCCCCGACAAGCTAATTCAGGCAATCAATGCACTACGCCCAACACACTATGAGCAACACACCCAACACATATCTCTCTAGGACCTCGTTTCCGTCCTTTAGATTCACACGCACACGTCTTTAGGATCACGTTTCCATCCTTGAAACCATGTATATCATCCTAACAGATATCATGCCACAGTTAAGAAAAATCCGTAAATACACAGACAAAGGTAACAACTATAGACTGCCGCCCATTACCCTAGTCGCCACTTAAGGCCTGCTCGGTAATGGCAAGATCTATACGGAGTTACAACAGCGTAAACAATGCCATTCACGGAGGCAATCAACTTAGTTTACGGGTTCACAACCTGAGGGCCCTAAGCACCCACACAACCCAGCATTGTCAGGACCACGTTCTCGTCCTTCAGATACCCGCATGCATCCATACAACACAAGGATCTTCTCAGGCTTTCACCGAAGGACCATTGCCCCATCTAACATTTCTCGGGCTTTCATCGAAGGATCTCAATCCCATCTACATTGGTTGGTATTTCACCGAACGATCTCAATCCCATATAACACATTCTCGGGCTTTCACCGAAGGATCTCAATCCCATCTAATGCATGCCACCCATGCAACGCACGCAAACCGTGCAACATACACCACATGCATCCGCTCCTCAGAGCCCACATATACATGCCTATAAAACTAGGAGTTTTAAAGCATAAAGCACGTAATTCCCTTATGTAATTCGTACATAAATAAACAATTATAAATGCACATAACCATATATAACTTCACATCATGACGCCACCTGCCATATAACCCGACACAACATCACTTGCCACGCACTCGTCATCCGTTAACCCGAACGACCCATCCACGCACCGGGATAACCAACACGTAACCAGGAGGCCAACACCTGAACCTCCCACAGAACGGTTCTCACCAAAACCCACCTTAAAATTGAACCACGGACCCACACGTCTGGTACATAACCAGCACGCACACAACCATGCTCCAATAACCCACATCTTACCATGCCCGTCATCCCCAAGGATGACACCCAAACGAACACCCAGAGCCACGACACGATTTTCAAAACCACAACCCGACCAACCGAACCCCAAAAGGCATCCAACAATATTTCAATTGACTAATCCCATAATCAATCAACCGAATACCATTGAAAACCAATTAAAAACCCAAGGACCCCACCAAAACCACAAAACCAACAGTCCATAACTTCAGTTGACTGGACCCAACCCCTAGTCGATTGAAAAACACACTTGAAAAGCCCAGAACGCCCAAAACACAAGGTTCAGTGGACTGACCCTCAAGGTTCAGTCGACTTAACCCCAAGAACTATGATCCAGTCGACTGAACCTATGAGTTCAGTCGACAGACCAAGCCCAGAAACCATTTTTAAGCTACGATTTCAACCTCCAAGCCTCCAAACATCCATCCAATACCCTCAGACATCCACACACCCAAGCCTAACACCAAAACCACGAAAGAAACACCCAACACCCGATTTCATCCATCGAAATCGTCGAAAATTGATTTTTTAACCCAAAAACCCAACTTTTAAAAAAAGTTAGATCTACAACAATATAACCGTTAAAAACAAACACGATTACGTGTAGCACCCTTATATGACATGAGAGTCTAGGATCCTACCTCGGTGAGTTAAAAATGCGATACCTCAAACCACGTGCAAAACTGAGCTTCGCCAGAATAAAATTCTGTCTGGATGAACGCGTAGCCCACAATACCAATAGCAAGGATCAGTTGTTGGATCGTTGAAAATTGAGCCCTGGGCCCCCGAGAATCTAGAGAGAAGGTAGAGTGAAAAAAAAAACTTACTGGAGAAGTTTTGAAAATATCTTTTGAATGTTTCTAACTCTAGATATTTATAGGCCTCCAAAATATATATATATATATATTTTAATTTTCAAATTTTGAATCACAACACCCCACGGCCTCGGGAACTAGTCCTGCATGAATATCTAACCTTGATCATGCACCAAAAGTATATAAAAACATGCTATCACATAAACACGAAACGCGCGTCGAAAAACGCCAAAAAAGAAAACGGGTAAGGGTCTCACAATTATGTAATAACTAATGTATGTAAATATGAATCTATGGCTAGTATATACTTATATTTATTTTTATGTATGTCCCGATGTGCCCGGAGGACGGGGAGATATAGGGCAAGATACCCAAATCTGTATAGTTTTTCAGTCTTTCACCGTGGAGTTAGACTTGCCTATAATTACAGTCTACAAACTCTAAATCAGTTCATTCGCATTATCATTTTCAAATTTCCAAACATTAGTTCAACCCAAATATGGTTCCTCTTGTCAAACCAAACACGATCAAATCATCCACATTACAACCCTCATGAGCCTAACCGTTAAACCCGTTCTTCTCATCAACACCCAACACACACATGGAGTTAAAAGTGCTCAATCATTTTTAATATTCTCATAATTCATATATATTCAAATGAAAAGGTTCAAAACCCCCAAATCAACATCTTATATCATTTACATTCGTCAATTTAAAGGATTTATTTGAAATCCCCAACCCAACACCCATAGGTTCTCACGCATCATATAAATTTATGAAAATTCATATATAATTAGCTAGGTTAACACAACCCCAATAGTCCGAAATCATTCAATTTCAACGTTAAAACCTAACGATCCGACAATCCCCCAATTTTTCATGGTTTCAACTCAAATCAGGCCTTAACTTTCTAAAATCACATGCTCATTATCCTCCAATGGTAATATTAAGATAGATCTACCACAAATCATTTGAAAACACAAGATTCAACATACTTTAACTTCAAATCGTAACCTAGGGTTTTCAAAATATAGATTTTTCATGATTTACATGTATTAAATCAAAATATACAATTTATATCTAACAAATCTTCATAGATAGTCATAAATCCTACCTCTTTGATGATTAGATCACAAGAACCAAGATTTAGCAAGCTTCAATCACGAAACTCACCAACCGCTCAGTGAGAATGGAGCTTCCAACGCGTATGTCAACCTTCCAAGGGCATAAGATCAAGAGGGGAGCATGAGCGATCCATCATTAGAGGTCTAGAAGAACTCAAGAGAGCTTTAAATAGGTTTTAGGGTTCATTCTTGAGCTTAGAGAGAGAGAGGGGGGGATGAGAGGAAATGATAAAAAAGAAGCTCCACTCGCGCTTTCAAAAAGGTGTCTACCGACTTTCAACTCAAGCG
This sequence comes from Heliamphora pulchella, assembly GCA_032270985.1. NCBI lineage: Eukaryota > Viridiplantae > Streptophyta > Magnoliopsida > Ericales > Sarraceniaceae > Heliamphora > Heliamphora pulchella. The sequence goes on from JAULJZ010001826.1 coordinate 3,641, forward strand.
GACTAGTGACCACTCGAGCGGTCACTACTATGTAAGACTCTAAAGAAAAGATACATATAATGCTCGAATTTTTCCCAAGCACCCCAAAACTCATCCAATTAACCCATAATAAATGCCCACATGCAATACCAAGCATACGATTACCATCATCTATCATTATTATGACTCAAATTTTAGATTCACTTATAAAAATAACACTTTTTCATATAACACCACAAGTCACAAAACAAGATTTAATTAGTCCTCAAAATAAAAAAGGACCAGTCCCTACGTAAACACAAAATGCAACAATACAACGTGCATGATTCATGCTAGAATTGGATCTATTTTAGAATTTTTTGCTAAACTTTGGACTTACCGTACAGCTAGTTCGAACTTTGACTTTGACAGCCTTTCGCAACTACGCCTAGGCGACCGTGAGATGAATCTATCCAAACTTACGAATATTGAAATGGAGGTCTATGGTGATGGATATGGTGGCCTAAATTTAACCCAAAAATCTATTTTTAATAACATTTATAAAATGATAATTTTCTAGTTTTGGTTTGCCAAAGTAGTTTACTGTCAATCGGAACCATTCACTAGTGGTGTTAGGGCATCAAACGGGTGCTGGTCATTGGTGGCAGTAAGGTGGTATCATGCACAATGGTGGTGGTGTGTGGGTATATAACGGTGGTGGTAAGTACGGTGAACAGTGAGTGCAGTTGTGCATGCGGTACGCCAGGGGGGTTTTGGGGTGTGCCGAAGGCGCTAGTGGTGGTCACCAGTGGTCTCTGGTGGAGGTTGTTAGAGAGGCACAAATAGGAGAGGGAGGAAAGAGAGAGTAACTAGGAGAGAGAGACAAAGAAAGAGAGAGGGAAGGAGGTGGCCAGTGGTGGTAAAGGGCAGCGATGAGGTCATCGGCGACACAAGTTGGCATGGGCGGCGGTGGCATGGACGCTAGAGGTGGCCGACGACGTGGGGGTGGGTGTCGAGGGTCGGGGGCAGGTTGGCGCCTGGCTTCTTCTTTTCTTTTTTTTCTCCTCTTTCTTTCTTTTCTGCACTCTCAATTTTTCACTCACTGAGGCATGCTAACCTAATTCATGCACTTATATATACTGATGGACGGAGGCTCAATGTTAAGGCTCACATACTACAATTGAAAGCTACTGGTCACTCTCTTATAAATAGGTATTATCAAAACCGGTTATACGCATTTATGTTATTAACTATCTTAAATTGTATTATATTTCCATTAATTAAAATGATTATATATATATATATATATATATATTTCTGTTATTATTATTTTTAAATGTGTATTATGAAGTATTATGATTTTCGTATTAAATTATAACGGTCGTAACCGAAATTTAATTGTATAATTATTATTATTTATTTCTTTAATTTAATTAATTATATTTTTTCCCCGCGATATTGCACCCTATAAGGAAGGCTTTTTGTAGAGCGGGAGTTATATTTTCCCTGAAAGGCTTTTGGGTTAATTCCCAGGTTATTGAACATACCACTCGTGCTTGGTGGGGAGTGGCCCTCGTTCCATCACGTTGCTATCCATGTATTGAGGACTGAGCTTATGAAACTGTCAGAACACCCAGTCGTGAGGTAGATGACTACTTTATCACTGTTGGATAAAAGAGTGTATTGGGAATGGGTATAATAGTTTATGGATTTTGAGATTTAATTATACCATTCCATTGGGTTAAGTTATTGTTGTTAAGCTTTATTATGAGAATGATTATGATGAGTTGTGGCCGTTAAGCTGCAGCATGAAAGTTGTTTATAACGCATTATGGGTGGTTAAGCCTTGTTACAAAAATTGATTGTCATGTGTTGTGGATGGTTAAGCCTTAATGAGAATTGGTGATTATATATTGTGAATTGCTAAATCTTATTACGAGAAATATTTATATTGAGTTGTGGCCATTAAGCCTTAATTATCCCTTTTTGATATAAGAAAATTGATCATAATTTATGAGATTTTCTAGTGTTAAAGTGAATACAATATGTACTTATCTTTTAGTAGAAAGAATGATGTACTATTTTTCAAAGATGTGTTGGAGGCTAAACTATCAAGATCATTATTTTTGTAAATGATTTTCGATAAAAAATAACTAGACGAACAATTACCGAAATGGGCTCTAGATAAAACTTTTGATGTCGAACGATAAAAATAAAAACTCGTGCAACCACTGTTAATTTAGAATAATCCATTTTTCTAATCGATTCTCTAACTATGATTTTGATTTCGAGTTGAAGCTCCCGTCAGACCTTCTACTGTATTCTCTTATACGATTCCCGAATGTAGTGTGGTTTACAATCCTTTGAGAACTCGTATCCGCAGAACCTGGTCAGCTTTAGTCTTAAAGACAAGTTATGAATTTGATTTAGCCTACTAGCATATTTAAAGGGTTACAGCAAGGACCTATGGAGTAATTATGACGAAAACTTCCAGTGTAATCCAAATACGTATCCAGCGATTTCTGCAATTACGCAAACCTCTCAACAGTATCTGTAATTATGAAAACCTTGCAACGGTTTCTGTAATTTTCATAAAATACTAAATTACAGTTCACACTACTAAAGAACTATAACTGCACTCTAATCCATAATCTCAAAATCATCTTGAATTGAGCTTCTGTTATTAAATTCTTAATTCATCTCCCAAGGTTAAGATTTTTGATACCCACCAATTAAATTTAATTACTGATAATTTAATTTAATTGACATCTTTAAATTCTTTAAGCCCTTCCGCTTAACTTATTTGACTACTGAATAATCAAATCTACCTACATGGTTTGGTCTAGTCAAAACTTATAAGCTTTCTTAAGGGGGTATCATCAATCCCGATCATTCAAGATATGGATTCTGTCAATAATTAATATTCACCATATAAATAATACCGCTATCTAACTCACCGATAATATAGACCCATATAAGATCGCACCATCTAATGAATTAAAACCACCGATATTAAATATACGCAAATTAATAATTATTTCAGAATTAAGAGCATAAGCACTATTCATAATAATTTTGGGGAGTGAATTAATTTATATAATTAGTATAAAATTAATTATTCCAATGTGTCTCATTTAATACACACAAAGTGTACTAGTACAGAGAGTTGAAACAATAGACAACGCTATTATCAGTTCCCCGTAACCAAGACATGCCTACTAAAACTTTGTGCTACAGTCATACCGATGGTATGTTCATTTTTATCTAAATTGTGAACAAATACTTATATTCTACAAAAACTTAAAATCTTATCTTCTATGTACAAGCCGTACATTACACACCAGATTAAATTCTGTATAGAATAAATGACATCCATGCATAATAGTTAAAGAAATGATATTGCATACATTGCTCATTAAGATTCTCATAAAATAGAAAAATTAATTTTATTAAAATAAAATTAAATACTAAAAATATGATTTTCAGTATACAACCCTAACAATCTCTCACTTATACTCAAATCCATGTTGCCATACATTTGACACACGTGCCCTCTACATGACTATCAAAAGTTTTAGCCGATATGCTCTTTGTAAAAGGATCTGCAAGGTTATCTCCTGATGCAATATTGGTCATAATAATATCATCCTTTTGTATAATTTGTCATATCAGGTGATACTTATCCTCAATATGCTTTCCTTTTCTGTGGACTCTTGGTTCCTTCGAGTTTGCAACTGCTTCGCTCTTATCACAATAAAGTGTAATAGCTGAATAAACTGAAGGGATCACGTCTATATCCAACAGAAAGTTCCTAAGCTAAACACCTTCGTTGGCTACTTCAGAAGCTACCACGTACTCGACCTCCATGGTGGAATCAGCAATGCAGGATTACATGATACTCCTCCAACTTATAGCTCTACCTACTAAGGTAAACACATATCCTAAGGTAGACTTATAGGAATCTTTATCTGATTGGAAATCTAAGTTTGTGTACCCTAATGGTACTAGACTGTCTACCTAGTAAACCAACATATACTCTTTAGTCTTTTTTAGGTACTTGATTATATTCTTTACCGCAATCTAATACTCATGCCTTGGGTTAGACTGATATCTGCTAACCATGCCAATGATAAACCAAATGTTGGGTCTAGTCTAAAGCATAGCATACATTAGGCTTCCTACTGTCGAACCATAAAGAATCGCCTTTATTTTCTCTATCTCATCAGGTGTCTTAGGATACTGATCATTGGATAGAGTGATTCTATGCTTGAAAGAAAAAAATCTTTTCTTGGAATCATGCATGCTAAAACGAGAAAGGATATCATCGATATACTTTTCATGTGATAAGCCCAACATCCTTTGTTTCCATTCTCGCACAAGCTTGATCTCAAGAATGTGATTGGATTCTCCCAAGTCTTTCATATAAAACTGCTCAGATAAGCATACTTTAACGTATATAATGTCCCGACATCATTTCTAATGAGCAAGATATTATCCACATAAAATACTAGAAAGATTATCACGCTTCTGACACGTTTCTTATACACATAGGACTCATCTGGACTCTAATCAAAATCATAAGACTTTATGGCTTGATCAAATTGAGTATTCCAAGACCTTGATGCCTGCTTAAGTCCATAAATAGATCTCTTAAGCTTGCACAACATGTGCTCCTGGTCCTTTGATATGAAACCATCCGATTGTACCATATAGATACATTCATCAAGACTTTCGTTAAGAAAAGCTGTCTTGACATTCCTTTTTTAAATTTTGTAATCGAAATGGGCAGCAATGGATAAGAGAATTCGGATAGACTTAATCATGGCTACCGGTGAAAAAGTTTTCTCATAATTGATCCCTTCTTTCTAAGTGAACCCTTTTGTAACAAGCTTAGCTTTGAAGGTTTTAACCTTTTCGTCTGCTCCTCTCTTCCTCTTGTAGATTCACTTGCATCCAATAGATTTTATCCCTTCAGGTGGTTCTACAAGTTTCCAAACCTGATTGGAATACATAGATTTCATTCAGAATTTATAACATTTTGTCGAAGGTCTGCATCTTTGTCCTGAAGTGCTTTATTGTAGTTACAAGGTTCGGTATCTAGTTATATTGTGATCCTATTAAAAGACTCTCTCAATAACACACTACTAAAAAAGGGGCTTCTGCGTCGGGAGCATTCTGTCGGAAAAGGTCAATTAACCATCACAAAAGAGTATTTGCGTCGGCATTGCGTTGGCAAATGGGGGTAGTACAAACTGGGGTCGCAAAAAACTGTTTGCGTCAAAAATTACCGTCTCAAATAAATTTGCGTCGGCAAAATTAACTTTTTGAAACGGTTTAAAAAACGTCCCAAAAACATTAAAAAAAATGATTTCTTTTGCAGCGGCTACTAATACCGTCGCAAAAACAACACTTTTTTCGTCGGCCACTTTGCTGTCTCAAATACTCTTCTAAAATTTTAAAAAAAATTGTTATTTGCGACGAAAAAAGTCACAAATAACTATTTAAAATTAATAAATAATAAAATTTTTAATTTTCAGTCCAAAACAAAAATATCCAAACATCTGAATCTATTAAATTACAATAAACTATTAAAAATTACATTTAAATAATGTAAAATCCGTCTAATTCATAAATAACATCTGATAAATAAATTACAATCAATCGCATTCATCAAGAATATAAAATTATAAATATTTTCCACTAACACTGAAAAAAGTAAAAACATTACAAATGTTAAATCAATTACAAACTTATCACTATGCCACTCAGTAAAATAACTTGATTACTTCAAACGAACAATACCATCTTCCACCGAGTAACCTGTTACAAAATAAAAAAAAATCTCACTTTATTCGTGTAGCACTTTTTCATCAATTTCATTTGCAACATTCAATATGTAATTATAGAAATTATATTAATAATTAAACATAACGAAAGCAAATAAGTAAAGAATAGTAACTAAGAAAAGGAATATGTAAACGAAAATAACTTTAAAAGATTTTTGCACAACTTACCTGCATTTTTGCTTGCAAACCAGTTTGACTTGTTTGCATTATATTTGAAAACCTCCCATGTCAACAAGCATAAGTTGACCTCCTACCAAAGCATAAGTAGATCTCAATTATTAACCAAAATTACAAATATACCATCTCAGAGTATACCTAAGCATATAATCCTTCATCACTAGAAATCATAAAGTAAGGCCAGTAGTTTACCTGAGGGAACAGGAAGATTCTTATCCCGCAATCAGCGATGAGAACATTAAAAGGAATGTTCTTATTTTGAAGGCTAATGCAAGAATTAGCTATAGCATTGGATAAATTCTAGAAGCATGAAAATAAAAAATCAGTGTTCCCAAAGTCTTCTTGAGTAAAAGGAACATAAAATCGATGATAACATCAACATAAATTTAAAGTAAATTAAACAAATCCAAAATATCCCCAAAAGCAATGCCATTGACCTATAGACCCATAGGACAGTAAATTAACTTCGATTGTTTAAAATTACTTAAATTTAGCACAACCCTTATCCCTCCATTTGTGACGTAAATAAAGCCAATACAAGTAAAATTGTGTAGGGTAACCAAAACACTTTGCAAGATACAATTTCATTATCACAATTTAAAAGAGTTACCTTACAGAAATTATCATCACTTCCAGAGTAAATAAAATGGCCACTTTCATCAGCAAAGCATATGATATTAAGATCAGACTGCATAAGGAAGCAAACATATGAGCAACATTCAAATTATAATATTCATGAGTAAACCCAAGGTGTTATTAGTACAACTAGAATGCAAGATCACCTCAAAGACCGGTAACTCTTTAGTTAAGCAATTTTAGGACTTGGGTGCCAAGAAGTTTATGGAAATAGTAAGTCCCATTGACGCTGATGATTGTTTGAGGGGTGGAGTGCGCATTTTAGACAGACTGAGTTGTTCACATGGTAGGTTCTTAAAGTATCAATTTGTATTCATTTGGCGTCTAGACTGTGTAACTCTTATGGAGTGGTATTCAATTTCTGTTGTGGTATCGATGTGAGTCGCAGGGAAGTTGCTTTCAAAAATCTTTTGTGATGTGACCCATCAGAGAAAGTTTGTTTAGATTGGCGAGTAGATGTTGCTGGTATAGAGAAGGAATTTTGTCATGGGAATGTATGAACTCTATGTATGAGAAGTTAAAGGGTGATATAATTTTATTATTTTTGGTGGAGTTGCGTAGCAACTTAGTGTGAGTACATGGGAGGAATAAGTATTTGGATGAGAAGAATTGAAGCGTAAGTGAGACTATACGAATTCATGGGTATGGTTTTTGTAATTGGCCTTGAGTGAATCGGGTGTCTTGGTAGAATGTGGGTAAGATAAAATAATTAAAGTGTGAAAATGGTTCTTAGTTCGATTATGTGACAGAAAATGAATGAAGGGATTGAGTGATGATGACAAGAGATTTTAGAATCAGGAGTTAATACTATTCAGTTAAAGGATTGTAGGGTAGATGGTACGTACATGAAGGATATATGTGACGAGGTTATGATTGGATTCTTATGGGTAAGCATATACCTGGGAAGCGTTTAGTCTGTGTGATATGTTTAACCCTAGTGACTCATTAGGTTTAAGTGGCGGTATTAATCTTGATGGTCATAAGGCCAGAGTAGTTCAACACAAAGTGATGATGTGATTTCAAGTTAATAGTCGTTAGTCGATCGGGAAGTAGTCTTCGATGTACGTTTGAATATGGCAATGAGTTAGTTTTCGGTAGAGTGAAAGTCTTTCCAGACAGAAGTGGAAAATGTTTGAAATCAGTTTCGGTGGTGGGCTAGTTTAGAAACATGTGATAGCTTGTGGAAGTCGTACTCGATGTAAGTTGTGTTTTGGAGCCAACGTGTTCTCAATGATAAACTGGGGTCATGATACTACAAATTGAAAGTGCGGGAGTTAGATATACCCGATACAGTCTTTAGGACTCGTTACGAGCATTATGAATTTGTGGTGATGCCTTTCGGGTAAACGAATGTACCTGCTATGTTTATGGATCTAATGGATCGGGTGTTTAGAAGCTTTCTAGACCAATTTGTACTTGTGTTGATAAATGATATTCAGTTATATTCTTCAAGTGCAGAGGAACACAGGAAACATTTGAAGATGTTTTGTAGATCAAGAGAAAGCACAAGTTGTATGTAAAACTTGGAAAGTGTGAGTTTTAGTTGAATCGGGTGATGTTTTTAGGTTATGTTATTGTTAGGATTGGTATACTAAAAATCATATTTTTAGTATTTATTTTTATTTTAATAAAATTAATTCTCCATTTTATGAGAATCTTTATAAGCAATGTGTGCTCTTTGATATGCATGGATGTCTAATATTCTGTATAGTATTTAATCTGGTGTGTAGAGTACGGCTTATACACAAAAGACCAGATTTTAAGTTTTTACAGAATATAAGTTTTATATTCATAGTTTAGATGAACATGGACATACCATCGATACGACTGTGGTACAGAGTTTTAGTAGGCTTGTCTTGGATATGGGGAATAGATAATAGCGTCGTCTATTGTTCCGACTCTCTGTGCCAATACACTTTGTTTGCATTGAATGGGATATTTGGGGTAATTAGTTTAGTACTAACTACTGATTATGTAAATTAATTCACACCCCAAGATTATTATGAATAGTGCTTATCCTCTTACTCATGAAATAATTATTGATTTGTATATATTTAATATTCATTGTTTTAATTTATTAGAGGGTACAATTTTATATGGGTCTATATTCTCGGTGAGTTAGATAGCGGTATTATTGATATGAAAAATATTAATTATTGACGAAATCCATGTCCCGAATGATCGGGATTGACGATGCACTCTTAAGGATGCTTATAAGTTTTGACCGGGTCAAACCCTGCAGGTGAATTTAATTATCCGGCGGTCAAATAAGTTAAGCGGAAGGGTTTAAGGAATATCAAGATGCCGATTAAATTAAATTGTCAGTAATTAAATTTAATTGGCGGGTATCGGGAATCTTAACGTGGTGAGAAATGGTAAATATTTTATAACAGAAGCTCAATACAAGAAGATCTTGAGATTATGGGTCAGAGTGCAATTATAGTTCTTTAATGATGTGAACTGTAATTCAGTATTTTATATAAATTACAGAAACCGCTGCTGGCTTTCCATAATTACAGATACCGCTATGCATCTTTCTGTAATTACAAAAATCGTTGATACGTGTTTGTGTTCCACTAGAAGTCTTACTCATAATTACTCCCAGATCCCTACTATAACCCTATATATACGCGGGTAGGCTGAACCAGTTTGAGATTGATACATCATATTTCAGATAGATCATATCTCATATATCATATGATATTATTTTTGTCTCTCAAGACTTAAATATATCGGGGTTCTGTCGGTACAAGTTCTCGGAGGATCATAGCCCACACTACGTTCAAATATCGCGTAAGGGAATACAGTAGAAGATCTAACTGAAGTTTCAACTCGGAATCAAGTCGTAGTTGAAGATTAGATCGACAAGAGATATTCATCTAAATTAACTTTGGTTGCACGGGTTTTTTTTATCGTTCGACGTCAAAATTTTTATCTGGAGCCTGTTTCGACTTTTGCCCGTCCAGTTAATTTTTTACCAAAAATCGTTTTACAAAAACAATTATATTGCCAGTATTGCCTCCAACAAATTGGTATCAGAACCGTTTTGTTTTTTCTTTACGGTTTATCGGGGCTGGGTAGATTTAGAATTGTTACTAACTTTGTTTTCAAGGCATTCTAATCCCAGTTTTATGATCATCTAATTTTTTCATGTTTGATTAAATGCGTGAATGATGATTAAATTTTTTTTAATCACGGGGGTTAACCGTTATAGGTTAATTATTTTTAGATTAAATGTGAGCTTACGGGACATAGGTTTCGATGTAAAAACTTTTTATGTTATTTAAGTTTTTTTTTCAGTTTATTAGAAAGAAAAAAATAGGAATAGGTATGGAAGAAACGGCAGTGGTTGACGGTGGCAACTAGCGGTGGTTTCGGTGGTTTCGGTGGTTTCGGTGGTTTTAGCCACAAATAAGTTTTTTTTATTGCTTTGCAATATTTTTTTTTCTCTCCAGAATTTATTTTTCTGGTTAGATAAAAAAAATAAAAAAAATAAAAAAAGGAAGAAGGCGGCACTGTTTTTCTTCAGCAAGAAGCGGCTAAGCTAATAGCCAGCGCCAAACATGGCGCAAGCCAAGAAACAGCCGGTTTCAAAGCTTTCCAAGGGGCGGCGACTTTAAAGCTGATGTGGCGGTTTCGAAAGCTGATGTGGCCGTTTTCAGTATTCTCCCAAACGAAGCACAGTAGTGCTGGTTTTCCAAGCAATCAGCCACAAGCGGCCAAACCAAACACGCAACAACAGTTGCCCAATGCGCTGAAGCAGTTCCGATTTTTCGAAGGCCGTTGGCGATGCAAAAAAGATCCATAAAGCAAAACAGTGGATTTATTGGGATTGGTTGGGATTTTATTTGAAGCTTGGGATCTTGATGATTATCAATTGATCAAAGAAAAAAACAAACCAAGGAGGCGTCGATTTTTTTTTCAACCCAGTATCCCATTCCATGCGCAATTAGCCAGCGCCAAACGTGGTAACGCTAGTACAAACCTCCTTTAGAAATAATTCTGGATAATTGTTACTGTGGATCACTTCTCCAACTGAAAGGTTCATTGCGAAGCGATTAATTTGGGATTAGGTGATGGTTAACACTTAGCTGTATATAATAGTATCCTCTCCAACTGAGTCACTGTTATTAAATACTCGACCGAAGCTACGTTAGCTATTTGATTTTACTTAACATGGTCAGCTGCTTAGATTATAAATTAAAAGAAATTGGCCTGTTTGGTCTTATGATGGATAGTAGACGTCCACCCAACATGGCATGCTATTTACAAGTTATAAGGCTCCTAGCAAATTAATTTTAAAATGGTAGAGGGAACCAAATTAAAATGAATTCAAAGTTTTGCTCATCATAATTAATGATTTTTTAATTATATGATTCTCAGGATTAAAATAAATTTTAACCCACTCGTTTCAATACTTAAAGAAAACGAACTTATGGGACCAAATTTTGTTGACTGAAAATATAAGTTGGATATAGGTTTAACTACAAATAGTATTCCTTCAATACCAGGAAATGTGTTTGTTTTTTAAAAAGGTTCTTCCTCTGGGCCGAAAGGCATGAAGAAGAAAAAGGTTTAAAAACAGGGAGACACAGTTTCAAGGGTAGTTAGTGGGCCACGGACTGGTGTGAAAAAGCCGAAAGACAGATCTTTTCACTGCAATCAGACCCGGTACTGGGAAAAGCTATGTCCAGTATTTCTCAGAAGGCAGAACAAACACGGTAATTTCTGTTCACTAGTTGTGGAAACTTGTTTTGCGGTATTATCTACCGGTTCCTGGTGTGTAGATACGGGAGCCACTAATTATGCCTGTAATTCATTGCGGGAGTTCCAGGAAACCCGACAACTTAGTGATGGGGAGATTTACCTCCATATGGGCAATAATACAAAGGTAGTAGCAATTGCAGTAGGAAATGTCACTCTCAGTTTTTGAAGAGATCGACTTTTAATATTGAGATATTGTCTTTATGTACCTGCCATTAGAAGGAACTTAGTTTTCGTTTCTAAATTGGCTAAAGACGGATATTTTGTTTATTTTAATAATTGTGTGGTTATTAAGGATAATAAATGAGTTATCTGTTTTGGTACATTGGTGGATAATCTTTATATTATTACTCCAATCTCTCCTACACTTCAACTAACTGAAATGAATAACACATCTAATTTACCATATAAGAGAAACTTTTCTTCTTTAATGAACCAAACGTTTCTTTGGCACTTACGCTTGGGTCATATTAATCTAAAAAGAATAAACAGACTGGTACCAGATGGACCTTTGGGTTCATTGGAAGTGGAGGCACTTCTAGTATGTGAATCTTGCTTAGAGGGTAAGATGACCAAGATGCCCTTTTTCTCCAAAGGCTATAGAGTTAAAGAACCATTGGAACTTGTTCATTCTGATATATGTGGTCCTATGACAATTCAGGCTAGAGCTGGCTTTGAGTACTTAATTAGTTTCATTGATGACTACTCAAGCTATGGATACATTTACCTAATGCACCGTAAGTCTGAATGCTTTGAGACATTCAAAGAATTCAAGGCGGAGGTAGAAAAGTATCTAGGTAAAAGTATTAAATCACTACGATCCGACCGTGGTGGGGAATACCACTTTGGAGAGTTTAACGACTACTTATCATCAGAGGGGATTACATCCCAGTTGACTGCACCTGGCACTCCACAGTAGAATGGTACAGCTGAAAGAAGGAATAGGACACTTATGAAGATGGTAAGTGTTGGAGCGAAAAAATTTTTGAACCAACGCGTTTTTTATGAAAACTAAGAATTATATTAATTTTATTAGTATAATACCTTTATGAAACTTGTCGAAATGTTTCAAGAAGTCTTGAATACGTTGAAGATGACCTTACAACCTTCTCACGTTTGTCCTGAACGCACTACGACGATCACGGTGTGTGGGCACCATACCGATCAAAGAGTTCTCCCTCTATTGGTTTTTTCTCACACACTTCTTTCCAAGAATGCAAAATTAATTGCCAAAAAGAGAGAGGGGGAGGCGGCTATGGTGAGGGGATTAGGGTTTTTTTGGGTTTTATATATATAAAGCCTCCTTTTGATCTATTTCTCCATATATCAAAGATAATGTAAACTATATATATTCTCTTTCCTAAAAATAAGTAAGAGATATATTTTCCATAAAACTAAATCCCCACCGCCTTATTAGGGCTAGCCACCTAGGGAGTAATCCCTAGGTGTGCCAAAAATCAAAATCGCCCTTCATTATTTAAATTGATCCATGAATGTTCCCGGCGGCAAAATCGGCATTCAAATTAAATTAAATAATAACCGAAACTAAAAAGATAAATATCCGTGCGTGTAGTGGGCTACACGAAGGATTACGAGAAAGTATAGGACTTGGGCTAACCGTACGAAAAAAATGGATATCCCTAACTCTGTCCCCAAGTTAGATCCTTTCTTGCATGAACCAGAACTTATTCCACTAAAGGTCCTGACTGAACTTCTGGCCCTAACTCAAATTATGTCTTTCAGTTTCCAATTATCAAATGCACTGAATTCTTCCCACGTTTAAGATATGGATTTCCGATAAATAAATTAGGTTACTGACAACCCGATTTAATTATTCTCTTTTCCTCGCAATCGCACCGCTTAACCTTTTGATATGCCAAATCCGGAGATCCACTATACAGGTTTAGCATAATCAAACCTATAAGCAAAGCACACGAAGGGGAACTCCTCAACTTAAATCAGACGTGATTTTCATCAGTTGATTATCAATCATCGAACAAATAATGCCAGTACCCAACTCATCGGTATTATTGATCTCATGGAGGAAATTTCAACCATTGATAACTCAATGTACTGTACATTATCTGAACACAATTAATCAATCACTTCGGGATTAAGAGTTCGTGCAATACATGATAAT
>JAULJZ010001837.1:0-17161 GCA_032270985.1 Heliamphora pulchella
AACTTACACACTTGACACTAAGAGGCTAGAATCAAAATAGGCCTGAGTTTTGGGAGTTTTGAGCTTTCTACCCTGATCTTTGAAATTTCATAACTCAATGTATAAAAATGCTATAAGTGTGTTCTTTATATCTAGACCTAGGTTTTCATGTTAGCTTTCGTCCAAAGTTGGTTTGAACTCATTTGAGTAAGTAGAACTCGAGATATTGTATTTCTACCCAAGTGTGTCGGTTTCAGACAAGTCAACAATGCAGACCTAAATACCCTAGATTAAAATGCGATCCGTGTTTTGGTTAAAACATGAAAGTTGTAGAAATTATGTTTATCTATCTATCCACAACATATGATCACAAAATAATGAGTTTTGATAGGTAAAAACTCCTTTGAAACTCTCTATTGTGTTTCAGCCCTGAAGGGACACTTCTGTCACATATTTTTGTGTAGCCCAAAACCCCTATTTTTAATGGCCTATTCCAAAAGTAGTTTACATGAACTTTGTACCTAACATATTGAAGTATTTTATGCCCCAATAAAAGACCTTAAATCATTGGTATGATTCCCCAAAACCGTTTCAAACCCTCTATCCAAAACTGGTTCTGCTATGTTTTGGCGGCTGACAGACCCAACTTTCTAAAATGGCCAATACATCTAACTTGTTCCAAACAAATACCCTTAGCTCTAAATGTGAAACTTGTAGGGGGCTTTTTGAACTAGAACATACTCAAAAATGAACTCATTTGAACTTGATATGATACCCCTAAACCGAGACCAACAGAGACACTTTTCTGACCAATTCTCTAAGCAAGTGCTGAACCATTTTCGTTTCCGTCAAGTTTTTCAACCTTTTCCCTTAGGTTTTGGCTTCGGTGTTGAACACAAAAGTTGTAGGGAATATTTTAGTCTAAATCATCACGAAAAATCATAATCCGATTGCAAGTGTAAGTACTTCAAGATGCTGCGGTACTTTAAAATTTAATGATTGGGAGAGAGTAATAAATAGTTAAGTTAAATCCATAAACAACTGAAGGATTGGGCAAGTGCGTAGTACCCCTTAAACCTAAAAAGAAAGTAACCATGGTCCCTAAAAAATCAAGAAAACATTCAATGGTCAGAATCGCTTTAGTACTTCACGTTCTAAGAGGGGTAGAACTCTGTGTTGACGGTTAAGTCATGTCTGCTTGCTAGGTATGAAAGTTTTGTTACCCAAGGAGCAAGCTAGCTCGTTGACAAAGGCTCGGTTCGTATGCATATAAGATAAGGTGAGAGTGCATAGCCGTTATCTTGAACTTGAATTTTTGTAAATGATGCATGAAAATGCTTTGAAACGTATGTTTTGAATTATAGCCTATTTGACGATCGCATGAACCTGTTGTTTTCAAAAGCCATGATGTTTTTAACTCAAGTGTGCTATCCATGATATTCTGAGCTAGCATGATGTTACTATTAAAGTATAATTAATGTTGTGTGGTTGTTTCAAAGTGCAAAGTTACAAGGGTTTTCGACCCTTTTATATCCCTTTATGAGGGAGGTTACGCAACTATGGGTTTTTCATTTATCCCTATAGGGGTTTTTGCCTTGAAGGCATTGCGGGCTACATCTCGAACAGCACATACCACTCGTGCTTGGTGGAGAGTGGTCCTCATTTCATCACGTTGCTATCTGTGCATTGAGAATTGAGGTTACGGTACCGTCAGAACACCCGGTCATGAGGTTGACGACTACTTGGACACTGTTGGGGTTTGAGTCTAGATTTGAGAAAGTGGTCATATACTTTAAATTTGTGGCGGTTCAGCCAGGAACATATTTCTGTTTGCAATACTGAGAAGGTTCTATATACTCTGTGATATTTTTATGTTTAAGCAAATGCATCAGTATCTATATTTTCATAGAAAATGTGATGAACTATTTTTAGAAAGATTTTTTAGTTATCCTTAACTAAGTTACTGTCTTTTTGTTCATGATAATGCTAGGTGCGCTCTCCTGTAGCCTCTATGGTTACAAATACCAGGAATGGCTTGGAGTTGGTTCACCACAGGCGTCGTCGAGTAGTTTTGGTTCAGTTTTCTTTTGTTTAGTTTTTTTTTTATTTTGGTAGAGCTTCATGTATAAGACCCTGGTGGTTTTTAATGTTTTAGAAGTAATGTATGCCCATGGGATGGCGAATCCCTAGTGACTCATGTATACCTCTTTTGACATTAAGGTGTTGTGGTTGCTTTGAATTTTCTTGTTTGGTCTCTTAATATCTTTATCCCTTGCCTTTCTCTTTGGCCGTCGGTCTGCGGCGGGATCACATTCCTTTGTACAGGTTTGGTGCCTTGCCATTGAGCGGGGTGTTACATTTTGGTATCAGAGCTCTAGGTTATAGGTTCTGTAGACTTGTCAGAATGTGGTCTATGGTGGATCATAGGTTAAGTGTGTTGTCTCGCGGTCCGTTGAGAAGAGTGATTTAGGATTGGGGTTGTCATACCTTTGCCTTCGGGTATTTGACTGACTAGCATTGAGGTCCATTTGGGAAACGCGTTCTGCAGACGCAGGGCTCTAATTGGAAGTCTAAGAAAGTTATCATATTGGGGAGATAACCTGGGAGGGGCCTTATGTTGATGTCGTTTTGCGAAGTCTAAGTGGGTTATCAGATTAAGGGGGACGAACCTTGTGTCATTAAAACCTTTCGTAGACAGTTTATTTTTATCCTTATGCTTATAAGTTGGACTCCTATGTCAAGCCTTAAGTAATAGCTCTCCTACGATTGGAGGGAGCATAGAGACTTGAACGGAGCGTCATTCAACCCGAACTAGTATAATGAGGCATGGCAAGAAGAATCTCTGCAAATGAGTCGGGTGGAACTTGATCCAACTGCTAGGATGTTGGAGGCGATTGTAAGACTAACTGAACAGAACGCGAGTTGGATCCCGATGCGAGCTGAGAGAAATGGTAACCCCTTAATCAAACAATTTAAGGATCTGGGTGCAAAGAAGTTCATAGGAACCCTTAGCCCTGCAGAAGTAGAAAACTGATTGAAGGATGCCGTGTGTATTCTAGATAGGTTGTGGGTAGATGTGGATAATAGGTTTGACCTCGTAGCTTTTATGTTTAGGGAAGAAACATACCATTGGTGGAAAGCCATGGAACGGTTCTTGAAGATGCTGATGCCAGGAGTTGAACCTTTCGTACCCCAGAGAATCACTTGGGATCGTTTTGAGAAAATGTTTGACGTGTAGTACAAACCCATAAACTACAAGCATGAGAAGGAGCAAAAATTCATCGACCTGGAACAAGAAAGGATGACTGTGACGAAATTCAAAATGAAGTTTACAAAGTTATCACGATATGCCTCCCAGCTTATACCTGATGAGGAGATAAGGTGTAGAAGGTTCAAGAATGGATTAAGTTTTCAGATTAGAACAAGGATGACGGTTTTCGAGATGAACAACTACGCAGAAGGGTGAACATAGCGCAAGATGAACTGCAATGTGGGACAGAAGGACCGGTAATTCTTTAGTTAAACAATTCAAGAATTTGGGTACCAAGGAGTTTGTGGAAACAGTTAGTCCCACTAACACTGAAAATTGCTTGAGCGGTGGACGCATTTTAGACAGACTAAGTTGTTCATGTAGTAAGTTTTTAAGTATCGATTTATATTCGTTTGACATCTAGATTGTGTAACTTGTATGGAGTTGGTATTCGGTTTTCGTTGTGGTATCAGTGTGAGTCAGAAAAAAGTCGCTTTCTAAAACCTTTTGTGATGTGACCTGTTAGGGAAAACCTGTTTAAATTAATGCATAAAGGTTGCTTGTATAGAGAAAAAATTTTCTCATGGGAATGTGTGGGCTTTATGTATGAGAAGTTGAAGGGTGACATAATTCTATTGTTTCTGGTGGAGTTGTGAAGAAACTTAGTGTGAGTACGCGAGAGGAAGAAGTGTTTGGATGAGAATAGTAAAAGCGTAAGTGAAATTGTACTAATTATGGGTATGGTTTTTGTAAATTGGCCTTGAGTGAATCGAGTGTCTTGGTAAAATGCAGGTAAGATGAAATAGTTAAAGTGCGAAAGTCGTTTTTGATTCGGTTGTGCGGTAGAGAATGCGTGAATGGATTGAGTGATGATGGTGTGAGATTTTAGAATAAGGAGTTAATACTGTACAGTTAAAGTATTGTTGGGTGAGTGGTACGTATATGAAGGAAATATGCGAATATATATATATTGTGGTATGTTTAACCCCTAGTGACGCATTAGGTTTAAGTGGCAGTATTAGTCTTGATGATTGTAAGGCCAGAGTGGTAATTAAAAGTGTGTGTAAAGATTGTGTGTTGAAGATAGACGATAGGGAGATGTTGGTAGATTTGATGCCTTTGGTTATGTTTGAGTTTGATTTGATTTTTGAAATGGACTGGTTGTCATCGTACCATTCATCGCTAGACTGTGTTAGGAAAAGAGTAATCTTTAGGACATCCGGGGAGAAGGAATTCGTTTTCCAAGGAAACAAGAGTAGAACACCTATCTGTATCGTGTCAGCCATTAAGGATTCAAAGATGTTGAAGAAGGGTTGCCAGGGGTTTTAGGCACATGTGATGGACGTAGAGATGGAAGAAAAGAAGCTTTCGGAGGTACTAGTGATTTGTGAGCTTCTAGATCTTTTTCCAGATGATTTACCAAGATTTTCCCAAAATTGAGATGTACATTTTACAATCAATCTCTACCCAGGCACAACACCCATATCTATTCCTCTCTACATAATGTCACCTGCTGAGCTACTGAAGTTGAAGGAACAATTATAGGAGTTACTAAAAAAATAAAGATTCATCCGACCTAGTGTCTCATCATGGGGAGCACTTGTACTGTTCGTGAAAAAAGGACGGAACACTGAGGATGTGTATCGACTGCCGACAATTGAATAGGGTGATCGTTAAGAACAAGTATCCTTTCCCTAGGATAGGCGACTTATTCGATCAGCTGTAAGGAACCAGAGTGTTCTCAAACATAGACTTGAGGTCAGAATACCATCAATTGAAAGTGTAGAAGTCAGATATACCCAAGATTGCCTTTACGACCCGTTACGAGCATTAGGAGTTTGTGGTGATGCCTTTCGGGATAGCGAATGCGCCTGTTATATTTATGGACCTAATGGATCAGTTGTTCAGAAGCTTTCTAGATCAATTTGTAATTGTGTTGATAAATGATATTCAACTATATTCTTGGAGTGAAAAGGAACACATGAAACATTTGAAGATTCTTTGTACATCCTGAGAAAGCACAAGTTGTATATAAAATTTGAAAAGTGTGAGTTTTGGTTGGATCGAGTGGTGTAATTGGGTATGTTATATCTGGAGGAGGAATACAAGTAGACCTAATGAATGTGGAAGCGGTAGTCATTTGGAAAAGGCCAACTAGCGTGACTGAGATACGAAGCTTTTTCGGGTTAGCTGGTTATTATCAGTGTTTTATTCGGAACTTTTTCCTGATTGCAGAACCCTTGACTCGGTTAACTCAGAAGAATGTCAAGTTTGGGTGATCCGACGGATGCGAACAAAGATTTGAAGAGTGGAAGTCCAAATTGGTGTCAGCACCTGTGCTTACCTTTCCGTCAGACAACGAGGGCTTTGTTATTTATAGTGACGTGTCACCCCAAGGTTTGGGTTGCGTTCTGATGCAACATGGGAAGGTTATCACCTATGCGTATAGAAAATTAAATCCTCATGAGAAGGATTACCCTATCCATGATCTAGAGTTAGCTTCAATCGTCTTTGCGCTCAAAATATGGAGACAATATTTATACGGCGTCCCTTGTGAGATCTTTACGGTTCATCAGAGTTTGAAGTATATTTTCACTCAGAAAGAGCTGAACTTGAGGTAAAGGAGATGGATGGAGTTAATTAAGGATTATGACTGCACGATTCACTATCATCTGGGAAAGGCTAACGTCGTAGCGAATGGCCTAAGTTAAAAACCATTGGGAAAAAATAGTGCATCTACGAGCAGTACGAGCTGGTATATTTTCTGAAATGCGAACGCTTAGAACCCATCTTTCCATAGGAAAGAATGGATGCCTATTAGCAACTCTGAGCATAAGACTAACTTTTTTTTTAGATCAAATTTGAGCAGCTCAATTGGCGGATAATCAAGTGGTTAAGATAAGGGCGAAAATAGCGGCTAAAGGGAAGACATAGTTTAAAATTTGAAATGACATGTTGTGGTTCGGTCACAGATAGTATGTACACAATAATGGGGAGTTGAGTAGGCAAGTCATAGACGAAGCGAATGACTCAACATACACCATGCACCCAGGAAGTATGAAGTTGTATAGATACTTAAAGGATATATATTGGTGAAATGGGATGCAGAAGGACGTAGAGAATTTCATAACAAGATGTTTAGTATGCCTGCAAGTTAAGTTTGAACACTAGAAGTCGACAGGAATATTACAACAGTTACCAGTACCCGAGTGGAGGTGGGAACATAATACCATGGATTTTGTAACCGGACTCCCTCGAACACCCAAGGGGAGTGATGCTATTTGGATAATTGTGGATAGATTAACATAGTCAGTTCACTACCTACAAATAAAGATGACGTATTCTTCGGATCGGTTCGCACAGCTTCATATCGATGAGATCGTTAAGTAACACGAAGTACCAGTTTCTATAGTATCGGACAGAAACCCACTTTTTACGTCCTGGTTTTGGCCAAGCTTACAAGAAACATTAGGGACTACTTTAAAGTTTAGCACGGCTTTCGATCTACAGACTGGCAGTCAATCAGAGAGAACAATTTAGACCTTAGAAGATATGCATAGAGCATGCATTCTAGACTTTGCTGGAAGCTGGGAGGAACAATTATTGTTGATCGAGTTCACATATAACAATAGTTTTCAATCAACTATAGGGATTGCCCCTTACGAAGCGTTGTACGGTAGAAAGTGTTGAAACCCAATTTGTTAGAAAGAAGTTAGAGAGAGAAAGTTGTTTGGACCCGAGATAGTTCAAACTTCCACTGATATGATTAAGTTGATTTGGGAGATATTGAAGCAATTACCAAACAGACAGAAGAGTTGTGCAGATGGGAGCTTTAAAAGCTAAGTCCATAGTTTTCATCATCAAGAAGTAACCCTTAATAAGGTAAGAGAGACTCTAATACTTCTAATCTTACATAAATCAAAAATCTCTCCCACCATTCTCAAACACAAATCAAAGATCAAGAATCAAAACTCAAAAATAAAGGCGTCATGGTTGGAATTTTTTTTGGGACTGCTCGGTTTGAATGCTGAAGTTTTGAGTTGGTGTGGGTTTCACCATGGATTACATGACTTCTATAAGTTCTAGAATGTTGATATATTGAAGTACAATACATGTATACAAAGAAAATGGATCAAAAACTTACATACTTGACACTAAGAGGCTAGAATCAAAATAGGCCTGAGTTTTGGGAGTTTTGAGCTTTCTGCCCTGATATTTGAAATATCATAACTCAATGTAAAAAATTGCTATAAGTGTGTTCTTTATAGCCAGACCTGGGTTTTTGTGTTATCTTTTATCCAAAATTGGGTTGAACTCATTTGAGTTAGTAGAACTCGAGATATTGCAATTCTACCAAAGTGTATCGGTTTCAGACCAGTCAACAATGCAGACCTAAAACCCCTAGTTTACAATGAGATCCAAGTTTTTGTCAAAACATGAAAGTTGTAGACAACATATATATATATAGAAACCCACCAAATATGATTAAAAACTAGTGAGGGTTGATAGGTCAAAACTCCTTTGAAACTCTTTATTGTGCTTCAGCCGTCAAGGGATACTTCTGTCACATATTTTTATGTAGCCCAAAACTCCTATTTTTAATGACCTATTCCACAATTGGTTTACATGAACTTTGTATATAACATATTGAAGTATTGGCTGCCCAAATATCAGACCTTAAAGCCTCGGGATAATTCCCTAAAACCGTTTCGAACCCTCCGTCCAAAACTGGCTCTACTATGTTTTGGCGGCTGACAGACCCTACTTTCTAAAATGGCCACAAAGTTTAACTTATTCCAAACAACTACCCTTATCTCTAACCAATAAACTTGTATTGGACATGATGTACTAGAACATACTCAAATATGGGCTCATTTGGACTTGATATGATACCCCTAAACCGAGACCAACAAAGACACTTTTCTGACCAATTCTCTGATCAGGTGCTGAACCGTTTTTGTTTCCGTCAAGTTGTTCACCCTTTTGCCTTAGGTTTTGGCTTTGGTGTTGAACATAAAAGTTGTAATACATATTTTAATCTAAATCATCACCAAAACTCATAATCCAATTCCAAGTCTAAGTATCTCAAGATGCTGCGGTACTTTAAAATCTAATGATTGGGAGAGAGTAATAAATAGTTAAGTTAAATCCTCAAACAAGTGAAGGATTGGGCAAGTGCGTAGTACCCCTTAATTCTAAAAAGAAAGTAACCATGGTCCCTAAGAAATCAAGAGAACATTCAATGGTCAGAATCGCTTTAGTACTTCACGTTCTAAGAGGGGTAGAACTCTGTGTTGACGGTTAAGTCATGTTTGCTTGCTAGGCATGAAAGTTTTATTACCTAAGGAGCAAGCTAGCTCATAGAAAAAGGCTTGGTTCGTATGCATATAAGATAAGGTGAGAGTACTTAGCCGTTATCTTGAACTTAAATTTATGTAAATGATGCATGAAAATGCTTTAAAGCGTATGTTTTGAATTATGACCTGTTTGACAATCGCATGAACCTATTTTTTTCAAAAGCCATGATGTTTTTAATTCAAGTGTACTATCCATGATATTCTGAACTAGCATGATGTTACTATGAAAGTATGGTTAATGTTGTGTGGTTGTTCCAAAGTTCCAAATTACAAGGGTTTCTGGCCCTTTTATATCCTTTTATACGGGAGGTTATCCAACTATGGGTTTTTCATTTATCCCTATAAGGGAGGTTTCCCGTTGAGCGGAGGTTCTTGCCTTTAAGGCGTTGTGGGCTAAGTCCCGGACAGCACATACTACTCGTTCTTGGTGGAGAGCGGCTCTCATTCCATTATGTTGCTATCCGTGCATTGAGAATTATGGCTATGGTACCGTCGGAACTCCCGGTCGTGAGGTTAACGACTACTTAGACACTGTTGGGGTTTGAGTCTAGATTTGAGAAAGTGGTCATGCATTTTAAATTTGTGGCAGTTGAGCCATGAACATATTTCTGTTTGCAATACTGAGAAGGTTTTGTATAATCCGTGATATTTTCATGTTCAAGCAAATGTATCAGTATCTATATTTTCGTGGAAAATGTGATGAACTATTTTTAGAAAGATTTTTCAGTTATCCTTAACTAAGTCACTGTCTTTTCTGTTCATGATAATGCTAAGTGCGCTCTTCTATAACCTCTGTGGTTGCAGATACCAGGAACGGCTAGGAGTTGGTCCACCACAAGCGTCGTTGAGTAGTTTTGGTTTAGTTTTCTTTTGTTTAGTTTTTTTTTTGTTTTGGCCGAGCTTCATGTATAAGACCCTAGAGGTTTTAAATGTTTTAGAAGTAATGTATGCCCATGGGATGGCGAATTTCTAGTGACTCATGTATACCTCTTTTGACATTAAGGTGTTGTGGTTGCTTATAATTTTTTTGTTTGGTCTCTTAATATCTTTATCCCTTACCTTTCTCTTTAGCCACCAGTCTGTGGGGGGATCACATCCCTTTGTACAGGTTTGGTGCCTTCCCGTTGAGCGGGGTGTTACAAAAAGAGCCGTGGCTCCCCACGGCGATGTACTTGGACGTACAAACCCCTTATCAAGCAACTCCTGAAGTTGTACCTTGAGCTCTCGTAACTAAGCCGGTGAAAAATGATAAGATGGCATCGAAATAGGAACAGCTCCAGAAATGAGATCAATAGAAAACACTACCTCACGACTCAGTGGTAACTCAAACAGATCGTCAGGGAAGACATCTGGACAGTCACAAACCACAGAGGGAAACTCCTCATGAATCCCAATCGCCTCATCCAACGTGAGAGCAGAAAAGAGGAAACCCAGGTTTTCTTGATTCCGAACAACTCTCGGCATAGACACCAAACCCTTGTCTTGATTGCCCATGAAACAAAAGCAATCACCCTCAGGCGTATAAATTGACACCCTCCGTCGATCACAATCGATAAAGGCACGATAGATAGTCAGCCAGTCCCTCCCTAGGATGATGAAACATGGTCATGTCTAGAATGATGAAATCAAACTTTAAACAATGATCGATGACTTCCAATTCACAAGATCTTTAAATTCGACCCAACATCACATTCCCACTGATCGGGGTCTCTATACACAATGTACTACCCAACGAGTCTATCTTTAACCCCAAAGGAGATGTAAAAGCAGATAAAATAAAGGAATGCGATACTCTCGTGTCGATAAGAATACTGGCCCATGATCTATACACTAAGAGAGTACCTCTGATCATTGATGTAGTAGTTGAAAGGGCGTACACTCGGCTTTGTGTTCCCCTAGTCTATCCACCATAGCCCTAGACTATAGACTGTCGCACTGACTGTGTTGAGGCACCCCAATTTGTAATCCTAAACATCTGAGCCACAGGTTGCTGATGAGTCTGTAGTCCCTGTGTGGATGAAATAATTGGTGCACTTTCCTTGCTCTGTACACTCCCTCCCTGAGTGTAATTCCTACGAATGTGCCCTGATTGGCCACATCCACAACAAACTGGTGGCTCTCTCTCTTGTACTGAACTTTGAGACTGTTCCTTCTCTAGACAGTTCATCACCCGATGCTCTGGCTGCCTACACTGATAATAGATGAGATGTCTTTTCTCTAACCTTCCTGATGAAGCCATCGAAGGTGCCGGTAAAGAAAACTGCTACGGTGACCTGAAGGGACGTGGATTAGGGCCAAAGGATCTCTGCCTCTTGTTGGAGCACCCCACTGACTAAGTATCCACTCTACTTTATGATGCCCTGACCTCCTTAGGCCTTCGAGTCTCACTTATTGTATTCTCTATAGTAACTTTCGACTCTACCAGATCTGTAAAAACACGTAATCTCAATACTGCCACTCGTTCCCTAATCACGGACCTCAGACCCCTTTCAAACCTCTTTGAGCGCAAATCGTCAGCAGATATGCAGTCTTGAGCAAAGCGAGACAAGCTAGTGAACCTTGCCTCATACTATACCACACTCAGCACCCCCTGGGTGAGGGAAAGAAACTCCTCATGGTAAAGATCACTTGAGGACTCGGGAAAGTACTTCTCCAAAAATACCTTTGTAAACGCTTCCCATGTGTCTCCCACAACCGTTCTAGCAAATTTCCACCTTTCATGAGCATCACCTCTCAACTGGAATGTGGAAAATGCAACTCTCAGGTTGTCATCAACTATCTGTAATGTATTCAGAATCCTGGTCACAAGCTCTAACCATTTTATGGCCACCCTGGGATCAGGATTCCCGCTAAAGGTAGGAGGGTCAAGACATCGAAACTCCCGCATCGCGACTGTCGCCCTCAGCTTGGGTACTCTCTCTCTCTCTCCCTCTAGTAGCCTCGGTTAGTTGACGGATGAAGCCTATCATCTCACGCAGCAAGTCTACCCCCTCTACCGACCCTTGGGAGCATTAGTATCCCCATCATCAAGGATTGGCACATCCCGTCTGTGGGAAGTTACTAAGAACGCTTCCATGGCTAGCCAGGGAAACCACATCCATAAAGTGCTGAGAGTGCAACGCGCACCACGCGCAGAGGCATCGCATGTAACTCACCATCGAAGGAGACATCCTATGCCCTCTGAAGTTCACGTTGGTGGGTCCAGGATCAACCAGAAGAGAGAATAGACCCATTTTGGGAGCTCTCACGAAGCAATTCCATCTGAAGGGGACTACCCGCCACGTTACACGGTGCAGCAAGTGGTGAAGGGGTATCAGGACAAGTTGAACAGGAGAGACCAGTAGCTGACCAGGCTTCAGCAAGAGCTCCACGAGGTGAGGGCTCGCATGAACTGGCGACTCTCGTTGGGAGTTCAATCAGAACATGAGCAGTCCAATCATGAGCGGTCCAACCGAGAGCAAAGGAGAGGCATTATTCAGCCTCAGGCAAGCCGCAGCACAAGGAGGGAGCCTCGACCTGAGCAGCGAGAGGATAACCCTAAAAGGAGTCGCATCTCTGGCTTCAAGAGGAGGCGGCACGGAAAGACCCAAACATCCAGCAACACTTACGCACTAGCCGAATGCCATTAGGAGCAGTAATGGTGGGCTGACCAGGATCTCGACTGTGCAGGTGAAAAAGAGGAGCTCAAGCAGTGGCTAAACCTGCAGTTCAAGGGGAGATTACAGCCGATCACGGGGAGGTTGGCCAAGGACGTTGCTCGGAGGGAACTAGAGCAGATATCAGCCTCTTTATTTACAAGGGAGGTGGATGGAATTGACCCGCCTAGAAAGTTCCAAACCCCTAACTTTAATCATTATGATGGAAAGACCGACCCTATGGGTCATATTCGACATTTTAAACAGACGATAGCCCTTTGGAATGGGAATGATGCCCTGATGTGTAGGATTTTTCCTCTCAGTTTGGGCGAGGTAGCTCTGCGCTGGTTTGATAAACTCCTAGCTAGATCAGTTGAAAGTTGGAAGCAGCTAGCCGAGTAGTTCGCAACAAGGTTCATCACCAACAGCAGACAACTCAGGGAGATCGTTTCTTTTCTTGGCTTGAGGAAAGGTGAGAACCAAAGCCTAAGGTCTTATGCTCAGCATTATTGGGAGACCTTCAATGACCTCGACGATTGCAACAAGCAGCTTGTTGTGGCATCTTTCAAGCTTAGGTTAGACAAAACCCACAAGTTAAGGCATTCACTGACCATGAGGCCTACTCAGGTAATAGCTGAACTAATGCAATGGATTGCGCAGTCCTCAAATGTCAAGGAGGATATGGGAGGCATGGATAAAAATGCGCCTGCCCAAGAAGGGCAAAAAGAAGCCCTAGTAGAGAAGAAGGAAGGCAAGAAGGCTAGAAAGAAGCCCGAGAGAGAAAGGGAGTGCGAGAGGCCGAACGGGATTTACGAAGTCGCCAATACTATGTTCAAGGAGCCTCTTCACAAGCTTCTTAACTAGGTTAAGGACAAAACATGGTTTTTTTGGCCACCAAAGATGCTCACCGATCCGAGTAAGAGGGATGAGAAGAAACATTGTTCTTACCACAAAGAGCATGGACATTTCATAGACTGCTGCCGGTAGTTCAAGAGGTTTTTGGAAGAGTAGGTGAAGGTTGGGAATCTCAGGCAACATATTGACAAAGAAAAAACCCGAGCTGAGCAACATGCTCATGCCTAGCAGAATGGAGGGGCAGAGGAACCAGCAGGAGTCATTAGCGTAATACATGCAGCCCCCAGGCCAGAGACATCGAACGAGACAAGGAGTGGAAGCCGGGAAGTGGCACATTGACAAGAGGTCATGCAGACCCAGCTCGGGCAAAGTGGTTCGGGCAAAAGAAAGGCCCTGAACAGTGAATTCATGGTGGGAGACCTGACCTTCACTGACGCCGACATGGAATGGGTCAAACACCCGCACAATGATGCACTCGTTATAACCCTCCGAATTGGGAGGTACGATGTGAAGTGCATTTTAGTTGACTAGGGAAGCTCAGCTGAGGTGATGTATTCTAACCTTTTCTTCAAATTGGGACTCAAGAAGGAAGACTTGATGATGTGCTACACCTGTTTGATCGGGTTCAATGGTCAGCCCATCCTACCTATGGGGCGAATCACACTGCCGGTCTGGGCAGGCACCCAAGTTAACAACATCGAGTTTTTGTTAATAGACATACCGTCTCCGTACAACGCCATAATGGGGAGAACATGGATTCACCAGCTGAAAGCCATCCCCCCAGCATACCATCAGGTCCTCAAGTTCCCGACCTCAAGGGACGTAGAAACGATCAGGGGAGACCAAACAGCAACCAAGCAGTGCTTTATGGCTGCTATATGAGGAAAGGTAGGCTCATCTAAGGACGAGCAGATGTGTGTAATGGAAGTGCAAGACAAACCACTCTTAAAAGATGTTAGAGGGATGCCAACGAAAAAAAATTGTGGAGCCACTGAAGAAGGTTATGCTGAACGGAGATGACCCAGACCATTTCTTCTTGCTCGGCTCCTATATGGCCGAGCAAGAGGAGACGGTCCTGGTAAGCTTCCTCAGATCTAATGTGGAGGTGTTTGCTTGGATGCCATATAAAATGCAGGGTATTGACCCCGAGGTGATGTAACACAAGCTGAGTGTAGATCCCACGCACAAACTAGTCGTCCAGCGCGGGAGGTGGTCCTCCACTCAACACTTAGAGGCCGTGATAGAAGAGGAAGAAAATTTCCTCGAGGCAGGGGAAATTAGGGAAGTTTAGTACCCCCAGTGGCAGTCCAATACCATGGTTATAAAAAAAAGAATGGGAAATGGAGGGTCTGCGTGGATTTCCCTGACCTGAATGAAGTCTACCCTAAAGATTCATTCCCACTCCCCAAGATCGATCAACTAGTGGATTTAGTAGCAGGCTATGGAATGATGAGCTTTTTAGATGCTTATAGAGGTTACCACCAAATAGCTTTGAGCCCAGACGATCAGGAGAAAACCTGTTTCATTACTCCCCGAGGGTTGTATTGCTACAAAGTCATGCCCTTTGGCTTGAAAAATGCTGAGGCAACCTACCAAAGGCTCGTAACTAAGATATTCCAACCTATGCTAGGTCGAAGCATCGAAGTTTACATAGACAACATGGTGGTCAAGACCGAGCAGGAGGACAACCACCTGACCGACCTGAGCAACATCTTTGAGGTATTAAAGGTTATTAGTTGAGACTTAATGCATTGAAGTGTGCTTTCGGGGTACAGTCAGGAAAATTCTTGGGGCACTTAATAAACAGGTGAGAAATCAAAGTTGATCCTTACCAAATTGCAGCAATATAGAATATCCAACCTCCAAAGACAGTGAGGGAGATACAGCAGCTCACGGAGATGGCAGCAACTTTGAATAGATTCATTAGCGGATCATCAGATAAGTGCCATCTTTTCTTTTAGTTGTTAAAGAAGGGTAAAAATTTTGTTTGGGGAGAGGAGTGTGCTCAGGCGCTCCAAAAATTGAAGGGGTACCTGAGCACGGCTCCTCTTCTATCCAAGCCCTTATTCGGGAAAGAGCTATATATGTATCTTGCAGTATCAGAACACTTGGCAAGTACCATCCTGGTCAGGTTGGATATGTCCGAGTAGCTCCCAATCTACTACGTCAGCTACACCTTCCTCGATGCCAAGACCAGATACTTACCCCTGGAAAAGTTGGCACTGGCCCTGGTCATGGCATCCTAAAAGCTACCACATTACTTCCAAGTGCACAAAATCATCGTCTTGACTGCACACCCGCTTAAAGCTTTGATGCGCAGGGCCGACTTCTTGCGGAGAATTTCCCAGTGGGGAGTTAAGCTCGGGGAGTATGACATCGAGTTTAGACCAAGAATAGCAATCAAGGGGTAGGTCTATGCAAACTTTATAGAAAAGTTCTCTAGGCCAAGCTCTCTGATTAGCTCGGACCTAACCACACTCGAGTCTGAGCTGGGAGAAAGGATGACTGTGAAGGAGATGGATAAGACAACGCGAGAAATGGAGAAATGGGAGATGGAGAAGACTGCGCGGGAGATGGAGAAGAAAGTAGGGAATCCAAGGCCAAGGCAACAAATCAAAAATGGAGGTTATACATTGATGGCGCTTCAAACCAAAAAGGCTCTGGAGTAGGGGTGGTTCTCATCTCTCCAGAAGGATCCGTGATAGAATACTCCATCAGATTGGGATTCCCAACCTCCAATAATGAAGCCAAATATGAAACATTACATGCCGGACTCAGGAGTGTCGAGCTCCTGGGCATCAGAAAGTTAGAAGTTTTTTGCGATCCCAACTAGTGGTAAATCAAATAACTGGGTAGTATAAAGCAAGGGATGACAGGATGGCTGCCTACCTTTCCATAGAACTCGAGCTAGTCAACGGGTTCGAGGAAGTACAGGTCGAGCAGATCAGTAGAGAAGGAAATTCTCACGCTGATGCCCTGGCAGCCCTAGCCTTGACGACCGAGCTTGGGCTAAAAAGGATAGTAAAGGTACAAAAATAAGAGAGGTCGAGCATTAAGACGACTGCTCAGCAGGTTTATGCCATTGAAGTTAACCAGGATCTAAGCTAGATGGACCCTATAGTTAAATTTCTCGACGACGGTCAACTTCCCGAAGACAAGAAGGAGGTGCACAAGATCAGGCATAAGGCTGCACGGTTTTAGCTATCTCTTAAAGGGCAGCTATACAGAAGATCTTTCTCATGACCCTATCTATTGTGTGTGCACCCGAACAAAGTCAAGGACTTCCTGTTCGAACTTCATGAAGGAATATGTGGGGGTCACACAGGGGGAAGATCTATTGCTCACAGAACTATTAGCCAAGGCTATTGGTGACCCTATATGTAGAAAGATGCCCAAGTGTATTCAAAGAAGTGCAAGAAGTGTCAGAAGTTTGCACCCTTGCACATGCAACTTGTCGAGGAGCTTAACCCAATCACCAGCCCACGGCCCTTTGCACAATTGGGACTGGATATTGTTGGGCCATTGCCTAGGGCACCCAACAATAAAAAGTTCCTAATAGTTGCAACAGATTATTTCTTTAAGTGGGTTGAGGCTGAGCCCTTAGCTAATATCAGAGATATGGATGCAAAGAAGTTTGTATGGAAGAACATCATTACCTAGTTTGGTATTTCGCGTGCCATAGTTGCAGACAATGGGAAACAGTTCGACAACAACTTGTTCAAGATATTCTGCTTAGGCTTGGGAATAAAGAATTACTTCTCAACACCCTCGTTCCCTCCGAGCAATGGCCAAGCAGAAATCTCAAATAGGACACTTCTATTAAGGCTGAAAAGGAGGTTAGAGAAGGCCAAAGGAAAATGGGTGGAAGAGCTCTCCTCGGTGTTATGGGCTTATCGAACAACTCCAAGAAGTTCAATAGGAGAGACGCCGTTTGTCATGTCTGATATTACGTGTGTAATCCCAAGAGGGGGGTGAATTGGGTATTAAAAAAAATTCTTAGATAAAGCAATTGAATACAAGTGTATGACCTTTATAATATCACTTATTTAATTCACAAGCAAATTTTATAACCAATACCTTGTGTT
>JAULJZ010001847.1:0-17161 GCA_032270985.1 Heliamphora pulchella
TCAAGTGATTAAGGTGTCAACTTTGATTGTTCAAAATGAGTTAACACTTTCATTTTGGAAATAATAAATGCTATCCAGTTAAAAGCATTTATTTATAGGAAATGAATTATGAAAATCATCAAAATTAATTAAAGAAGCTCTTGGGCTAACAGATAATTTTTCAGTTTGAATTCACCAGGGTAATTTACCGGCGATCGAATCCGTTCGTTAGCAGTATTAAGTCGTCAAAAGGGTAGTGACCGTTGTCGATCAAGAAATAATGGTGTGCACAGTGGTGGCGCCATGGTGTGGAGAAGAGAAGCGGAAGAGAGAGAGAGAGGGAAAGAGAGAGAGCCTCACCGATAGAGAGGAGAGGAACAGTGGTGTTCAGCGACAAGCAGCGGCGACGGTGGTGGACGGCAGTGGCGACGGTGGTGGACGGCGGTGGCGTGGTAGCTGATCGGTGGTGTTGGTGTCACGCGATCTTCTTCTTTTAATTTTTTTTCTGTTTCTTTTTGCTGATCAGTGGCGTCGGTGGTTGATGGCAGCGGCGAACGACCGCGGAGGAGTCGCCAACAGTGGCGACGGTCATGGACGACGACTGGCACCAGCGGTGCTGGGCTCGGCGGTGGGTGATGGCGTTGTGTGTTGATATATATATATATATTTTATGAGGCTAACAGTTTTTGAGGATATTTTAGTCATTTTAACTTTTTCGTTAATGCTGTTTCACTATAAGGGAGGTCAGTGTAATTTACTCTAAAAATAAATGAATAGTCTTATACTCTCCTAATGCGCCTCAATGGCCAATAAAAATTATGGACAACTTTGTGCTCTCAAAAATAGTATTAAAATAAAAATTTAACATTGATTTGTTGTTTAGTCTTGGAGACTAAAATTAATATAAATTTTATATGGTTAGAACTTATTTTTATTAAGTTCTCCATAACATTTAAATTAATAACTTTTTTAAAATTACTTGAAATATAATTGTCAATGTGACATTTAAATTTGAGTAAAACTAAGACGGACAATTTAATTTGTCAAAATTAAAATTAAAAATCAAGTTCTTTTATAGAACTACGATTGACTTGATTCTAGTTCGAACTTATACCCATATCGGATACGTAAGCAACCTATTTAAATAGGTACAATCACAAATAAAGTGTGTTAAGATTTTGGTTCCTAACGTCGATTCATCCTATTTGGCAAATCTGTGACAATGTGAATCCGAAGCATATTGGTATATTGATTACATGTGTTTTGAAATAAGTTGGTACATTGATTATATGTGATTTGAATGTCATTTGGCATTGGAATGATGTTTGTTGGTGTTTATAGGAAAAAAAGTCAATCTGCATAGTTGAGTAGTGAAGAAATCGAGAGTTATTTTTTACCGATTGATCGGTCTTTTCACCTATCAATCGATCCCATGCACGGATTGACATTAAACATCAGTTAGGGTTATGTTTCAATTGGCCCTGTAGAGTTTAGGCGTAGCAGCTTTTGATAGAGGCGACATACACGTTTTGGTCGTGGCTTACTCGGAGATTAGAGACTGAGGAATACTCATCTGAACAGATATATGCAATCGTAGAAGCTTCAAGTTCACTGTTCAGAAACCTTGACATTGAATCGTTCAAACTTGAGAGGATTCTCAAGTGAAGAAGACCGAAGGAGGATTCCGACAATAGACGAGCATGGATTTGGTGCACGAGGATTCGGTAAGAAGACTGGTAACAATATGTTGAGAATTCAACTGAGTATTGTAAGGTTTTCTTGTAACCAATACTATTATCATAGTGCTTATGTTTCGGACTTGGATAAATCCTATGGTTTTTATCATATTGTGGTTTTTCACGTAAAAAAATCACCTGTCTCGTGTGTGTGATTGTTGTGGTTTAATCTGTAATTGTTCCTCATTTAATCCATACGCACAAATCAAACATAAAAGGTTTTTTTGATTTCAAAAGGCAAAACCATTTTTCAATTGGTATCAAAGCAGCATTCTTGTTGATCCTATTTCTTTCCTGTTTAATTTACACATATAAATTATCTGAAAGAATGTGCCTCCACCGATAGACCCCCTCTTCTTGATGAGTCTAACTACCTTTCTGGGAAGTCAGGATGAGGGCTTTTCTTAAGTCTATTGATGAGAGGGTTTGACTAGCTGTCACTGAGGGGTATGCATATTCGACTATGGTTGTTGATGGTGAAATCGTCCCTAAGCCATCGACTAAATGAGAAAGAACAGATTTTGAGAATGCCGAATGGAGTAGTAAGGCTATAAACGCTATTTTTGGAGGAGTCACACAAGAGAAATTTCATAAAATAAGCATTTGTGACTTGGTTAAAGAAGCGTGGGACATCTTTTAAGTCACTCGCGAATGAATTCAAACCGTAAAAATCTCAAAATTTCAATGTTTTACTGCAAGTTTTGAAACCCTACGTATGAAGGAAGACGAGAAGTTTGACGACTTTTATGCTAAGTTAAGTGACATTGTTAACGCTTTTTTTAATCTTAGTGAAAAGATTCGTAACTCAAAAATTGTTCGAAAAATATTGAGATCTCTTGCTGAACCCTTTCAACCAAAAGTTACTGCAATATAAGAAAGCAAAGATATTGACTCTATTATAGTTAAAAGTTTGGTTAAAAACTTGCAAACCTATGAGTTGAACTTTTAAAATCATAAAACTTTAAAAAATTTGGCTTTTACCTGTACTCAAGGATTTACAAGTATTATGATGATGAATTCGATCCTGAGATGATGGCAATGTTTGTTAAAAGGTTTAAAAAGTTTTAAAAAAACAAGAAGCCTAATCAGGAAGACAAGTCATAGAAGTGATTTGGGAATGACAAATCTAGGAGTGGACCCAAAGTTTTTGACAAAAGGGGCAAAAATCTCAAAACCTCGGCCTCTAGTATTATGAGTGCAAAAGATTTGGGCACATTGCTCAGGAATGTCATAACAAGATGAAAAAGAAGCAAAAAGTATTCCCTGTAATTTGGGATGATGAAAGTGAACCCGAATTGAGTGACGAAAATGATAACCAGTATGATGATGGTAACATTATAGCTTTTATTGCGTCTGTCCACGAGGAGTCAAGTGAAATAGATATAGATGAGGCTGTGAGTGAAGGTGACAAGGAAGAATCAAATGAGAAAGTTGTTGAAGGGGAAGATAATGACACTCTCCAAGTAACATACAATAAGCACTACAAGGAGAGCTATGTGTTGATAAAAAAATATGCTAAACTGGTGTTTCGACTTAAAACAAGTGAAAGTGAGAAAGAAAAACTCATGCAAGAGCTACTGATAGCTCAAGAAAAAGAAGAAGATTTGAAAAATGATATAAGTATCTTGTGCATTAATTTAGAAAATCGTAAACAAGATAATGAAATATTCATGCTGTTAAATGATAATAAATCTTCTAGAATGTCTGAGTTAGAAAGTCGAATAACTGAGTTTGAGAATTAATTGAATAATGCTAATGCTACTCTTAAGCGTTGGAATACAGGTTCACTTGCATTTGATGGATTACTCGGGGATAAAAAAGCAGCAAGTGATAAAGTCGGATTGGAATTTACGGGCACTTCAACAAATAAGCAGTCCACAGGAAAGCTAAAAGCAGCCCAGTCAATTCAGACACCTGCAGTCCCAACATTTGTGAAAGCCAAGCAAGTTGAAGAGGTGAGTTTCAAAAGTAGTGAAAATGATGAAATCACCAAAGTGAAGTCAATAGGAAAAAGCACGACAGGTAAGGCCACCATACAATGTGATGAGGTATAAAATCTAACTCTCCTCCTACCTATCATCATTGCGGCATATTAGGTTACATCCTTCCACATTGTAAGTTGTTGCAATGTATGTCCATGTCAAATAATAAGTTTATACCCATCTGTCATTACTGTGGTATGAGAGGACACATCAGATCATGTTGTTTAAAATTGCATGGCATGCCTCATATGAGTTATCCGGTCAAGTCTGACAGACCTTCACAACCTAAGAGACCTAGAATACATCAAATAGAGTCTGCTCCTGTGAGAACTAGGAAAGTCTAGGTTCAGTCTAGAGACTTAAAAGCTTATGTAATTCAGACTGCTATGAGGGTTTAAAACTCATACGTGGTATTTAGATAGTGGATGCTCTCGTCACATGTTAGGTGATAGAACCTTATTTGCTACTCTTGAGACTTACAATGGTGGGATGGTGACATTTGGTAATGATAACTCTACTAAAATTATTGGGAAGGGTTCTATTTCTGCCCCAGGACATCCCAAGCTGGAGAATGTTCTCCTGGTTAACGATTTAAAGGCAAACTTTCTGAGCAACAGTTAGAAGTGTGGCACTCATCATAAGGTGCATTTTTCAAAAAATAACTACATTATTTTGGATAAAAAGAAAAAATTGTCATGCATGGTGTTATGTGAGACTATGACCCGTTTTCTTTTTTGGCATTTTTCTACGTGAATTTATCGTTTTTGTTACAGCATGTTCATATGTGTTTATATACATGTCCAGATTTAGAGATGTATGCGGGGTTGTTTCCAGGGGCCGTTGGGCATTGCGGTGCGAATTTAAAAAAAAGATATTTTCGTGGCCTATAAATATCTCGCTTTAGATATTTTCAAAACTTTCAAGTTAAGTTTTTTTTTTCTCTCTGCCTTCTCTTTAACTTTTTGGAGGCCTATGGCTCGATTTTCGACGATCAGATAGCAGATTCCTAGTCTCCTCGTGGTGGGCTACGTATCAATTTGGACAAAATTTTATTTTAGCAAAGTTTGATTTTACACGTGGATCGAGGCATCGAGTTTTTGATTCAATGAGGTAGGATCCTAGATTCTTATGTAATATAAAGGTGCTGTGTGTAAGCACATGTGTTTTTACCATTTTAAAGTGCATGAAATTGTTTCTATTCGATGAACTGGGTTTTGGTTTAAAAGGCGTTGTGTGTTGATTTTGGTTTGATGGAATCGGGTGTCAAGTGTTTCTTTCGAGGTTGGTGGTAGTCTTGGGCTTGGGTATGTCCGAGGGTATTAAAAAGAGAGTTTAGAGGCTTCGATTTGAGGTTTAGATGGCTAAACCCATAGCTCAAAAATGGTTTTCGCTTCGGGTCAGTCGACTGAATTGGGTGGTTCATTTGACTGGATTGTCATTTGGGTGGTTCAGTAGACTGGACTGGGAAGTTAGTCCACTAACCTGTGTTTTAGGGAATTTTTATAAAATTCCAGTAGCTTGTTTGGGTCGATTGGGTTGGGTTCCAGTCGACTGATGTCCTGTGTGGGGCGTTTTGGGTGGTTTTGCTAGTTGTGGTGGCTTTTCAGTCGGTTGGGGTACCATGTTCTTTCGACTGGCTCTCCTCCAATGACGCTTTAGTCGATTGAATTATGGGATTCTGTCGATTGGACTCATGAAGAGGGGTGTTGGTCGTTTCTTGTTTTGGGTTGGTCGTAGTGGGGCCGTGGTGGTCAATTTTCTTGTTGTTGTCCTCGGGGATGAAGTGGTTTGGAAAACGTGATGTTTAAACATCATTGGGCTCGTGACGTGTTTGGGTTTGTGTTTCTTTTTAAAAGGGGGTTTGGGGAAAAGATGGGGTTTGATGAGAACCATTTTGTGGGAGGTTTGGCGTTGGCCTTTGGATGGGTCTTATTTTGTATGTTGTTGGTCGTGTTGGGTGTGTGGCATGTGATGTTGTGGCGTCTTTATGTGATATGTTCTGGTTATACGTGCTTTGGTGCTTATAAAACTCTAATTAGTTTTATTCATGCATGGACGGTTATGTGGTCATACGTGATCTTATGTGTCAGGGTGCATTTAAAACTCTGATTTTATATGTTCATGTGTTGCACTGGTTAAAACTATGATTTTTTTAAGATTATATATTAGTTGAGGCGGATATTGGTCCCTCGGTGAAAATTCGTAAAGATGCATTAGTTGGGGTGGGTATTAGTCATACGGTGAAAGACCGCGTAGATATGTATTAAGAGAGTATATTGGTCCTACGATTTTATTCCATGACGATATATGTTAATTTCGCATGTGTTGCGTTATGTGAATGGCATGTGCTGTATATGGGGCTCGTGAGAGTTTTGGCTCGTAGGAGTCTATCTTTACCGGTAAAGCATTGTAGTATATATCTATCAAACTATTTTCGAGGATCGCATGAGCAGTGATATAAAATCGTTTTCGAAGTTTTTTTCTCCTGAAACTTGTATGAGTTCAGATATAAAATCGTTTTCAAAACCGTTTTTAAGGCTCGTATCCAATGAAAATCACACATTATTTTTCTAGCATGTTTAGCTTTTATTTCATGCTTGTCATGTATCTGCTGAGCTTTGGCTCACAGTGTGAGATTTGAAATGTTTTTAGGTATCGGTCACGTAGGTTGATCCGAAGGAGCCGGTTGGGGCAAAAGATCTGTAGTTTTCAATTTTTGCTCTTTTTAATCATGTATGGTTATAACATGTTTTTGGGTATTGGAACCGTGTATTGTATGCTTTTTTGGCGGATATATTAAAGCATGTAAGCTTTAATGTGTGAGTAAACATTGGGTTGGGTGTTTTATATGGTTATTTTTGGGTGTTTTATGTGACCCAGAGTTTGGGGCGTGACAGAATGGTATCAGAGCTCTAGGTTCGATTACCTAAGAGTCGTGGGAAGAGGGTGCATCACCGTGTAAGGTTGATTGCATG
This sequence comes from Heliamphora pulchella, assembly GCA_032270985.1. Taxonomy (NCBI): domain Eukaryota; kingdom Viridiplantae; phylum Streptophyta; class Magnoliopsida; order Ericales; family Sarraceniaceae; genus Heliamphora; species Heliamphora pulchella. The sequence continues at coordinate 6,673 of JAULJZ010001847.1, forward strand.
TGCTTGACTGTATGTGTTTAAATATTTTGATAGAACGAGCATGATAGTGTGTTGAATGTGTAAATGTTGTGTATATATGAGTATGGGGTTTAACCTTAGGATTGATTAGTCTTGTCTTTGGGCGTTTGGATTAACAAACTTGAGAGCTAAGTTATAAACGCGTTTAGCTAACGTGATTTCTAGCAGGGAATCTAAGTAGATTATCCAAATTGACGCATCATTCTTGTTGGTTCTCCTCGGTATGTGGAGTTTTTTTAGCATGAACCTATGTGACTATGTGATTAGCATGCTTTTGTGGTTAGTGCTTATGTTCTTGCCATGTGTTGCATTTTATGTTTTGTGTTTCTTTCATGTAGACGTGATGCCTGCACAGAGAGGGCAAGACCGTGGTTGAGGTCATGGCCGTAGCCGTGGTTTTGGCCAAGGGGATGTGCTTATCCCTGATGTTGGGGATGTAAATGCTCCCCAGGGACCTATGGGCGTGACTGAGTTGCTGCGTGTGTTGGTAGGTTCTATTAAGCAGTTGGTTGAGACCGCTTGGGGGAGAGAGAGAGAGCCCGAGTTGAGGGCAACAGTGGCGATGCGGGAGTTCAGACGTATGAATCCTCCTACCTTTGATGAAGATCCTGATCCTATAGTGGCGACAGAGTGGTTTGAGCTAGTGACTCGAATCCTTGATACACTACAGGTAGTGGAGGATGATTTCCGGGTTCCTTTTGCTACCTTCCAGTTGAGAGGGGATGCTCATGAGTAGTGAAAATATGCCCAAAATACTGTGGTGGGCACGTGGACAGCTTTCACAGGGGTTTTTCTAAAGAAATACTTTCCAACTTCATCCAGAGACTTGTACAAGGAGGAGTTCTATGCTCTCACCTAGGGAGCGATGGGTATTATGCAGTACAAGGCCAAGTTTACTAGCCTGCCCCAGTTTGCGCCAGAGTTGGTGAGTATAAATGAGTTGTTGTTAAGGAGGTTTGAGCGAAGCTTGAGGTCGACGATTAGGGAGCACATAGCAGAGATGGGGCTGCATGTTTTTACAAAGCTGGTGGAGGCAGCAGCGAGGATTGAGAACACTTTGACTGAGATTCGGGTTTCCAGGGAGGCCAGGGCACCGCAGGGTGGGATAGAGGCACAAAAAGGTGGACATTCTAGCAAGAGGCAGAAGTCCTCTGGCGTTAGTTTTCATCCATCCGGATTACCAAAGTAATTTTCTGCATCAGCACCATCGGTGGCTTCGTCTGGGAGGCCAGAGCAGATGGAGGTTATATGTCATCGGTGTGGACAGTCAGGGCATCGTGTGCCAGATTGTCCACAACCGAGGTAGTACTGAGATCCATAGTTGAGGCAGTCCTAGGGTCCCGTACCAGTTCAGTCACAAGGGAGGGGGTCGTCGATTTGTTTTGGATGTGGCCAGGCTGGACATATTCGCAAGACTTGTCCCCAGAGAGAGAGTGCGCCGAGCACGGTAGGCACACCAGAGGGTTCGTTTGTTCAGGATTGATTGTAGCACCAGCAGTTCAGACTTCCTAGGTTGCAGATGGGGGCACTTCAGTTCAGTCGGTACGACAACTGACAGTGTCGAGCTATGGCGGACAGACCAAGATGACGCAGGGTCGAGCATATGCACTCACAGCTCCTAGTTCTTCCAGGGCACCGATTGTGCCTGATGATGCGGCTATGACTCCAGCAAGAAAAGATAATTTTTGAGTATGCAAGTTTTGGGCCAATGTTCTTCTCAATACGAAGCTTTGTGTTTCTACATTTCGTTGTTTGGGGAGTTGGTGATGGACTCCATGGGTGGTGTGCTATGTTGAGATAGCAGTTGGTGAGGATGTGAGGTTGGGGTGAGTTGTAGATCTCGTGTCTTTGAGATAGTTAGCCGTTGTTTAGGATGCCTGACCTTATTTGACTATATCCTAAGAATGGTTCGGCTAACCATCTCATGTGCCTTGTCGATTGGGATCGACGGCTTGTTTTCTTTTGACCTTATGTTGAATTTCGGGAATGGAATTCCTTTAAGGGGGTGGAATTGTGAAACTCTGACCCATTTTCTTTTTTGGCATTTTTCAACGCGTGTTTATTGTTTTCATTACAGCATGTTCATATGTGTATATATGCATGTCCGAGTTTAATGATGCATGAGGGGTTGGTTCCCGGGGCCATTGGGTGTTGCGGTGCAAATTATTTTTTTTAAAAAGATATTTTTGTAGCCTATAAATACCTCGCATTAAATATTTTCAAAAGAAATTTTCAAAACTTCCAAGCGAAGTTTCTCTTTTTTCCCTCTGCCTTCTCTCTAACTTTTTAGGGTCCTGGGGCTTGATTTTCGATGATCAAATAACAAATCCTTAGTCTCCTCGTAGTGAACTACGCATCCATCTGGACGAAATTTTATTTCGACGAAGTTCGATTTTACACGTAAATCGAGGCGTCGAGTTTTTGACTCAACGAGGTAGGATCCTGAGCTCTCATGTCATATAAGGGTGCTACGTGTAAGCATATTTTTTTTTACTATTTTAAAGTGTATGAAATTATTTTCTATTTGATAAATCAGGTTTTGGTTTAAAAGGCCTTGTGTGTTGATTTCGGTTGGATGGAATCGGGTGTCGAGTATTTCTTTCAAGGTTTTGTGGTAGGCTTGGGCTTGGGTATGTCCAAGGGTGTTGAAAAAGGAGTTCGGAGGCTTCGACTCGAGGTTTAGATGGCTGAACCCGTAGCTCAAAAATGGTTTTCGCCTGGGGTCAGTCGACTGAACTGGGTGGTTCAGTCGATTGGATCATCGTTTGGGTGGTTTAGTCGACTAGACTAGGAAGTTAGTCGACTAACCTATGTTTTGGGGAATTTTTGTGAAATTCTAGTAGGTTGTTTGGGTTGAATGGGTGGGGGTCCAGTCGACTGATGTCCTGTGTGGGGCGTTTTACGTGGTTATTGCTGGTTATGGTGGCTTTTCAGTCGATTGGAGTACGATGTTCTTTTGACTGGCTCTCCTCCTACGTTTCAGTCGATTAAATTATGGGATTCTTTTGACTGGACTCATGAAGAGAGGAGTTAGTTGTTTCTTGTTTTGGGTTGGTCGTAATGGGGCCATGGTGGTCAATTTTCTTGTTGTCGTCGTCCTCGGGGATGATATGGTTTGGGAAACGTGATGTTTAAACATCATTGGGCATGTGGCATTTTGGGTTTGTGTTTCTTTTCAAAAATGGGGTTTAGGAAAAAGATGGGGTTTGGTGAGAACCGTTTTGTGGGAGGTTTGGTTCTGGCCTTTGGATAGGTCTTGTTTTGTATGTTATTGGTCGTGTCGGGTGTGTGGAATGTGATGTTGTGGCATCTTTATGTGAAACTTACTCGTTATATGTGCTTTGGTGCTTATAAAACTCTAGTTAGTTTTATTCATGCATGGACGGTTATGTGGTCATACGTGATCTTATGTGGTCAGGGCGCATTTAAAACTCTGATTTTATATGTGCATGTGTTGCACTGGTTAAAACTATGATTTTTTTAAGGTTATATATTAGTTGGGGCAGATATTGGTCCATCGGTGAAACTCCGTAAAGATGTATTAGTTGGGATGGATATTGGTCCTACGGTGAAAGTCTGTGAAGATATGTATTGAGGGCGTATATTGGTCCTACGGTTTTACCCCGTGAAGATATATGTTAATTTCGCATGTGTTGCGCTATGTGAATGGCATGTGTTGCATTTGGGGCTCATGAGAGTCTTGACTCGTAGGAGTCTTTCTTTGCTGGTAAAGCATTATAGTATATATCTATCAAACTATTTTCGAGGATCGCATGAGCAACGATATAAAATCGTTTTTCAACTGGTTTTCTCCTGAGACTCATGAGTTCGGATATAAAATCGTTTTTAAGGCTCGTGTCCAATGAAAACCGCACTTTATTTTCCTAGCATATTTAGCTTTTATTTTATGCTTGTCTTGTATCTGCTGAACGTTGGCTCACGAAGTGGGATTTGATATGTTTTTCAGGTACCGGTCACGTAGGTTGAATCGGAGGAGCCAGTTGGGGCAGAAGATCTATAGTCTTCTTTTTTTGCTCTTTTTGATCATATATGGTTATAACATGTTTTTCGGTGTAGGAACCGTGTACTGTATGCTTTTTTGGCGGATATATTAAAGCATGCATGCTTTAATTTGTGAGTAATCATGGGGTTGTGAGTTTTATATGGTTGTTTTTGGGTGTTTCACTTGACCCAGAGTTTAGGACATGCCATGTTAGAACATCTAACAATTGTTATGGTATTATTCCTTTAAATGTTGAGGCTTGTAATTCTGTCAAGATCAATGATGCTAAACTGTGGCATCGGAGACTTGGTCATGCCAATTATAAGAATTTCTCAAAAATTGCCAATAAAGAGTTGATCAGATGACTTCCCAAGTTGGGTAGCCCATTGAGCTGTGTCTATGGTGCATGTCAAATAGGTAAACAGACCAGAGTCCCTCATAAGAAGACAAACGCTTTAGGCACCAAAGCACCACTGGAGTTGATTCACATAGATCTGATGGGTCCTATTAGGACTGAGAGCCTAGGAAAGAAAAAGTACATTTTCGTTGTTGTTGATGATTTTTCTCATTTTACTTGAGTTAATATTCTAAGAGAGAAGTCTGAAACATTTACTATTTTCAAAAATCTTGTTCTTAAGCTTCAAAATGAAAATCTAAGTTGTCCAACTCTATTATTTTCATTCGGTCTGATCATGGCAAGGAGTTTGAAAACTCCGACTTTACATCCTTGTGTGAAATTTTTTTTTATATGACGGAGGAACACCTCAAGGCAAGGCCCTTTGGACCCACTCCGAAGGTGTAAACCTCCGGATACCTGCAATCACTCACAAACCACAGGTATCGGTTAAGTCGGGGCACTTTTAGCAGGAGTAGAATACAAGACCTCTAAGTTTACGGCTGGTCCTAGTGACAACCTTAAATCGCTGGGCTACCCTGGCGGGTTATTGTGTGAATCTCTGAGTATACATCATAAATTCTCTACCCCTAAGACTCCACAGCAAAATAGAGTGGCTAAAAGATAAAATCGTGTCATTCAAGAAATGGCCTATGTTATGTTGCATGACAAGAACCTGCCCCAATACTTCTCGGCAGAAGTATGAACACTGCCTGTTACACCATTAACCATGTTTACTTGAGATCGGGAACTCTTCACACTCCTTATGAATTATGAAAAGGCACAAAATCGAATGTCAAGTACTTTCGGACTTTTGGGAGTACATGTTATATTTTTCAGGATAGGGAACAGTTAGGGACGTTTGACTCCCGAAGTGAAAAGGGAGTCTTCTTAGGCTATTCCACAAATAGTAGAGCATATCGTGTGTTTAATAATTGAACATCTACTGTTATGGAATCTATAAATGTTATCATTGATGATGAAATTCCCATTATTCATATTGAAAATGACATTCTTATTACAGGTGGACTCAATGGAAAAGATGAAGCTAAAGAACCTGAAAGTCAGCTTAAGCAAGAAGAAGTTGGAGAAACTGCTGAATAGAACCCCACCAATGTGAAACAGGGTTCTAAGCAGCAAGGGTCAGAACTTTTTAGGTTCTCAGCAGAAAGGCTTAGAACCCTCAGCCAACTCAATTATTTAGTCAGTCAAATCATTAGAGATCTCAATGATAGAATGCAGGCTTGACGACAAATGTGAGATGAGGTAACTTTTATGTGCTATGTGTCATTGATTGAGCCTAAAAATGTGAATGACGCTTTACTTGATGAATGTTGGACTAATGCCATGCATAAGGAACTAAAGCAACTTGGTAGGAATAATGTGTGGGAACTAATCCTTAGGGCGTCTGACAAAAATGTGATTGGAACCAAATGGATTTTAAAAAATAAAACTAATGAATTTATTAAAGTTGTCAGGAATAAGGTTAGACTTGTAGCACAAGATTACACTCAGGTTAAGGGGATATATTTTGATGAGACTTTTGCCCCAGTAGCACGTCTTCAATCCATTAGAATACTTTTTTCCATTAAATGTAAACTCCACTTTAAACCGTTTCAAATGGATGTCAAGAGTGCGTTTTTGAATGGTGATCTTAAGGAAGAAGCTTATGTTGAACGGCCTAAAGGGTTTGTCGACCCGTCCTTGCCTAATCATGTTCTGAAACTTAGGAAAGCTCTCTACGGACTGAAACATGCTCTTAGAGCTTGGTATGAGAGGCTGACCTTGTTTTTATTAAAGAAATATTTTTCTAAGGGTGGCATTGACAGAACTTTGTTCATTTTCATCTAGAACTATGATATTCTTGTAGCTCAAATGTATGTCGACGACATAGTGTTTGGGTCTACTGACGACTCATTGGTGAAAGAGTTTTCAACAGAAAGTAATGAATTTGAGATGAGTTTAATGGGTGAGTTAAACTATTTCTTAGGTCTTCAGGTTAAACAATCTGAGTTTGTCATATTTATCTCCCAATCTAAGTATGCTAGGAATCTTGTCAAAAAGTTTGGTTTAGAAAACTTGAAGCATGCCAGAACCCCTATGAGTGTCACCACTAAGCTGTCAAAAGATGAGTTTGGCAAACCTATTGACCAGACCATGTACCGTAGCATGACTGGAAGTCTTTTTGTGCTTGACAGCGAGTCAACCTGATATAACTTTTAGTGTTGGTGTGTGTGCTCGATATTAGGCTTGCCCCTAGGAGTCTCATCTTCAAGTTGTCAAATGTGTTATCAAATATGTGAATGGAACTTCGAGGGTATGGGATTGGTTCACCTATGATACAACTACTGACATCATAGAATTTTCTGATGCTAACTGGGTCGGGAGTGTCGACGATAGGAAAAACACCTCGGGTGGGTGTTTTTACATAGGGAATAACCTTTTCTCTTGGCATAGCAAAAAGTAGAATGCCATTTCCCTTTCCATAGCTGAAGCTGAATACATAGCAGCTGGGAGTGGTTGCACTCAGCTTCTGTGGATGAAGCAGATGCTATTTGACTATGATTTTGAACATGGTTCGATTGTGTTGTATTGTGACAACACTAGTGCGATAAACATATCTAAGAATCCAGTTCAAAATTCCTAAACCAACCACATTGATATTCATCACCACTTTATTCAGGACCTTGTAGAGGATGGTACCATTGTTCTTGAACACATAGACACTGAACTTCAAAGAGCCGACATTCAGACCAAACCCCCTGACCATATTCGATTTAAGTTTCTTAGGAAGACTCTTGGAGTCTGCCTTGTCGAGTGATTCTCTTGTTCGTCTTCTTTTTGTATATATATACAAAAAAAGGGGTGGTTTGGGAAACTAATGTTAAGTGTGAAATATCTGTCTGTATGCTTTAGTATCTGGAGCTTTACTGTCATTCTTTGAGATTTAGTACTTTAACTAGTCTTTGGTGACATCCCAGTCATATTGCTGTTGAAGTGCATTCTAACATGATTCTATTCTGTACAAACATGTCTTGAGTCAGGAAGTCGAGTTTGTCATATCTTAGAATCAAAATGTTCAATGAGTTCTTATTCAATATCAGTTTACCTATGATTGCATGAAATGTTCTGTGCTGACAACCTTAATGAACTGTAGGTTATATCTCTTTCCTGATCTTGGCCTTACTTGTTTTTGGTTGGTTAGAGAAAATGGCTACCTGTGTGGATCGTGCTTTTTCGTACGTATTAGTGTGTAGCCACCTTGAAATTTGTGCCAATATGTCTAATCATATCGGAGAAAATGGCTACTTAATCGAACCATTTCTTTTCGTTCGTACTATTATGAAAACTGCCTTTGAATGCATTACCCTTTGATATGATTGTTTCTGAAAATAGCTACCTAAGCGAACCTCACTTTCTCGTCCGTCTTAGTGTGGCAGCCGTTAGTGGAATCGTAATCAATCCTGTTTATATTTTTTTATTGGCTTTGATTAAGGGGGAGTTTATTAGAAAAGTTTGTTTTGGTCGAAAACGTACTAAACTCATGTAACTCTTGGTTTTCTAACATGCTTGAGTAACTCAACTTTTCTGCCTCTGAATTTGATAAAACTTGGATTCCTGTTCAACTTATGTCACACACTCACATGCCTCATATAGAATTCCCTCTGAATGTATTCCGTTGTAAATATGAGTGTGACGTCCTAAAAATGGTTAAGAGTTTGAGCCTTTTGGTTTGCATCATTGCATAACATATGTAGATATTTTGCTACTATAAGGTATTTTTTTCTTAACCTTTATGTTTTCTCTCTCCCAACAAAAAGATTTTTTTTGTTTAGGCTTTTCGTTCACTTTTGTGAGTCTGTGTCAGTGTCTTCAAGCCTTGTGTAGCCTTGGTTTTCTATCAAATGTGCTCTTTTGCATTTTAAACAAAAAATCCAATTGCTTGACAGACCGATCGATCGATCTATTGAGCGGTCATTCTCACCTCTCGGTTTCACACCTCTGTTGAGCTGTTGGCTCACTACTCGACAGACTGATCAATCAGTCTATCAAGTGATCTTTTGCAGCTCGCTGTTTCTCTGTTCTCCACTCTTTCAACCGAGCCCTGGTAAAGACTGATCGATCGGTCTTTCGATGGATTGATCGGATCGATCGATCGATCTGTGCAATTTTGAGTTTTATAATTCGGGCTAAGGTTTGTTCTATTTCATGTGTTTTTCTCTTTCCCTCACTTAAACAACAGTGGCATCTCTCCTTCCTCTCTGAAGCCTCAATTGTGTGTGGGATCTCGTCTTTCTCAGTCTTGCTTGCAATTGTGGAGTGTCTCTTTAACTCTTGCCCGAGTAAGTTTCTCTCTTTCCCTCTCATCTCTGTTCCTCTTGTTTTATGTTTTCTAGGGTTTGTGTTTTCTAAGTTTTGTTATATATATATATATATATATATATATATATATATACGTTCGTATATATATTCGTATTTATATGTATGTGTATGTGGTGCAATCATTGGTTCTTACCCTATACACACAAATACCTATACGAATACATACACTGATATATGTATATTTATACCGTATGTTTATTCCTTTTCTCATATATTCTGTTCGTCCCTTATTGTGTTATGTTTTTTGCTTATTTTTTTTCTTTTTTGAAATGGTGGGTATGATGTACGGTTGGATTAATCTCTTGGTTCCGTTGGCTTTTGTCTAAATCCTGTCTATATTGGTGTCCTCTCCTTGTTTCCTCATGTGTATGGAGTGGTTTCGGGTCTTTAAGGTTTGTTCTTGCTTCTCGGGTGTGAGTTTGGTCCTTCTAGGTTTAGGAGTCTTAGTCATGGTTACTAAGTCTAAAATCAAATCCACCGGGTCCAGGAATGTGCGTGAACTTGGGCGTCGATTTAAAGATAAACTTTGCTACCCGACCTGTCAAGATGGAACGCAATGTAGTTCTCTTTGATTTTCCTCAAAATCCTATCATTGCATCTTTCATAGCTTTGAAGTGGAACGCCATTTTGTCCTTTGACGTCTCGAAATCAGTGAACCTAACCCTCATTAGGGAGTTTTACAACTCCCTTACCGAGAAAGTCCTTGATCTTGACATTTACACTGGTTTTGTGCATAGAGTGGAATTCACTCTCACGCCCGATCTTATTGCCTTGTGGTTAGGTTTAGAGACCCGTCCCTTGGAGCCTATTTTCCCTCGTTCTATCTTTCCTTTCGGTGAGTTCGACTACGGCTCTACTGCCACTGAGATTTGTAGGCATCCTCATTCTTAGGTGGTTGGAGTTCTGATTCCTCAACGAGAGTTGACTTTAAACTATCGTCTTCTCAATCTTTTTATTTGTGCTAACATCGATCCCAAGGGTTACTCCTTCAAGATCTCACAGCAGCATGGCTACCTCTTATGGGCTATTGCTAATCAAAAGACGTGGATGTTAGTTTACTGCTCTTTCGTGCTATCACTCGAATTGTTGGGGGAAAATCCACGTTTGGATTACCTTTTGCTTTTTTTATTACTTAATACCTCTGTTCTCTCCACGTCCCTGAATATGATTCCGTCTCTAGCTCATTTCCTAATGAGATTAAGTATCTTTCTATGCCCATCACCAAAACAATAGTCAAGTAAAGCGCCTCCTATATTCCCAAAGCCAAATCTGATGGAGGTACCTACGGCATGGGCCGTGTTGATGAGGCAGAGAATGAGCTCGGACTCGAACAAGATACGGATCTCCCTGAGGAGGAGGATGTTCCTAGATGCTTGGAGCGTCTAGAGGAGGGGATCAGCCTTCTTCGTGCCGATGTTCGTGACTTGATCCGGCATCAACACGAGACGTGGAATGAACAGCAAGACTTCATGACATTTGTCTGCTCCTGCCTTCCCTTTGCTCCGTGATCTTTCTACATGCTTTTTGTATTTCTTTTGGATGGTATATACGCTATTGACTTGTCTTTACATGGTTTGGCTGGATAATTTTTTTGGATGGATAGCTGTCTAGTTGGTTCTTTGGCAATTCAGTGCCAAATGGGGAGAGCTGTGGATGTTTTTTGATGACTTGGATAGGATAGTTGATATTTT
>JAULJZ010001858.1:0-17161 GCA_032270985.1 Heliamphora pulchella
GGCGCCAAATTGTGCGCGGTACAAACTGTTTGGGCTTGTTCGGCACAATCAGGACCAGGTAAACTGGCCCAATACTGCTGATCCCGAACAGAGTATGGATCGGACTCCTCGTCGCCGAACTCACTAGATGCTCCTCTCTCCGCCGCCAAACACCTGTAACCACCAAGAACACCGTTAGCACCTACCGACCGGTTATAACCGGGAGGCACTCCGACACTCAAGTTAGATATCTTTCTTGAGATTTCTAAGCAAGAGTTTTGGGGTTAAGAATTGCTTACCTGGCGGTGTGGGGGTGCCTCTCTTTATATAGGGATCAAGATTGATGGAGGCTGAATCCTCTTAGGATTTCGCCTCCTATTAGTCGAGATTTGTTTTCTATCTTGCTTTGATTTGATTATGATTTGTTTCTATCCTTCTTATCCGATCAAATCATATCAAGGATGAAAACTAATCTTTCCATTTAGGGGGCCAACATGGGCCTTATTAGTTCGGGCTGCCCCTTTATGGGGTGGGCCGAACTTGTTTAGCTCGAACATCTGATGGCCCGGGCTTCCTCGGGGATTGCTTTAGTTCGTTTTGGACTGACCTCCTTTTTGGGTCCTTGGTCCCATCTATTTGGGCTGGGTTTTAGGCTCCGTAACTTTTGTCCACACTCAAATATATTTTTTAATATAGCAATATAAAATCTGATAAACATATATATATTTAGAATAATACTGTAATAATCACATTTGGTGATCACATTTGGATATCGATATAACATTTCATATGTAGTGATTATGTCATTTTATTGAACTACTATTTATTTTCAGATAACATACATAAAATATTATATTATGCCATGTTCAAATTGAGTCAACAAAATATAATCACGGTATCATTACTGATATATTTAAGCCAAAAAGATGAATTGTAAAATTCATGTTTTCTGTATCATAGCTTTGTGGTATGGTACCTGTGCTCCTCGTATAATGCCAATGTCATACACCGGCGAGAAATCCGGCCGGAACAGCCCGAAATTTCTCTCCGCCGTCGAACCAGGCTTGAGATCTTCGTTGAAAAGCGCGAATATGTACGTCTCGAACCTCCGGCCGGGCATCAACGGTGTCCCCACGCCGGACTCCGCCTTCCGCAAAATATTCAAGTTGTGCCACCGCGCGTTCGCAACAGTGCACTGGATCATTCCCGAATCTCCCTTCGACGGCCACCCCACCTCGCCAACGGCAATCTCCACGTCCGCAAACCCCATCTTCTTCATCGACATGAACACCGCGTCAAGCAAAAGATCATACATGTTGGTGTAGGTTTTTCCGGTCAACGGGTCGCGAACTCCCGGGTTCCGTTGGAAGAGCGTGAAACTCGAGTTCTGATGGCTCCACGAGAAGTACGGGTACGGATTCACCATGAACGGCGACTTCGTTTGGCGGTGGAACTGAAGCATCGGCGCCAATATGGCTCGGTCCCATCCAGGGCGGAACGCGGCGGTGCTGGGCGGGTTCGATCTTAGTAGAATGTTGAGAGCGTGTGGGGTGGTGACCTTAATTGCCCCGAGGCCGGCGCGAACGAGCGCGTTGTTGATGGCTCTCATGGCGGGAACGAGCTTGGAAATTATGGTTTGGCCGCCCCAGAGGAGGACTTCGTTGCCCACCAAGATGTAAATGATTTTTGTTTGCGGGTAGAAGGGCTTGACATTGGCGGCGACCCAGCGGCGGGCGGCGCGTGGGTTGGCGAGGGCGGGGATGTCGTTGTTGGGGACGGTGACGGAGAGGGAGATGCCGGTGTTGGCGAACGCTTGGATGATGACGGGGTTCATGTCGAAGATCTTGACCCGGTCGATGGTGGTTCTGTCTCTGATGAATTTCGCCACCTGCGGCGGAGGTGGGAGGTTGTCGGCGATGGTTCCATAGTTGACGCCGATGGAAGTGACGCCGGTGAAGAGTTGGAGGAGGAGGAGGAGGAGGAGAGTTGAAGCGAGGAAGATGAAGGGGTAGGGAGGTTGTGCGGCGGATGTCCACATTGGTTCCGACCGGCTGGTTTGAGAGAAGCAAATTAAGGAAGAAAGATTCAAGGACAGTAATATATACAGTCGTGGAAAGCTATATATATCAGACGTAATAACATCGAATGGAGGAGAGAGAGAGAGAGAGAGAGAGAGAGAGGGATTAGGTTTGTTTTGATTTGAGTGTTTTGACTGTAACTTTGCCAAATTTGGCAGGGGAGGCTGGAAAGGGAGGACCAGAATTCTCAGGGCCGGTTGAGATAATTGTTTATTTATTCGTTCAATTTTCTTTATTTTTTAATTTTAGTAAAAATTATTATTTAGTTAAATTATTATTATTTTTTTTGACTAATCTCGTCGAGCCGAATTGAAAAAATAAAAATTTTTAATTAAAATATAAAAAAACTCAAAAAAGATAAAAATAAATTAAAATAAGCTAATATTGCTTATTTTTATTTTTGGTGAATTTTTTCTATCTATTGATCAAAAAATTTTATTTTTTCAATTCATCTCATTAAGATAATTCAAAAAAATTAAAAATCTTAATCAAAAGATGAAAAAAGTTCATAAAAAATAAAAATAAAAAAATTATCAAAATTTAGCCAAAACAGGATCACTATCTAATTTTTTATCAATTTAAGAATTTAGTGGTAAGAAAAATATCATGTAATTATTTTTTTATATCTTAAGTATCCGAATTAATTTGTGCACACCTCCTCAATTAATTTTTAAAAAATTAATCTCAACATCCACTAATAAATATTCAGTTATTGTACAAATCGATGTAATTCATCAACCGTAATCCTGAATCCTAGATCTTAAATTCTGATAGGTGAAAGGAGGGGTGAATTTGATTTGAGGGTTTTCACACGGTCAAAGGGACATGCTGTATGTAGTTGTACCTTGTTGAACGCTAATTAACTTTTTATAATATTTCAATTAATTTTATCACATTATTTAAAATATTAATTTAATAAAATAAATTTGTAATCCAATTTTTTTTTTTTTTTAATTCTCAGAGTAGTGCTACACTGGCAAAAAATGGTCAAAACCAAAATCCTTATCTTTTTCAGATGACAAGGATGCGGGCTATTTTTATAATTTAAAATTATTTATTTTCAAAAATACGTGCTAATAAATAAAATTACACGTCTAATTATTATTATTATTATTATTATTATTCAAATTTGTGTATCATTCATTTATTTTTTAAACAGATATAATCTTTATGATTTTAGTTCTCAATGTCCAATTAATTTAACTTTTATATAAATATAATATGAAAATATATATGATTCTAAACCCAAAAAAAAATCATTTAAGATGAGAGTACATACTTATTTAAACTTATTTTAGCTTTTAGTTTATGGTTTAGTAAAAACTTAAAATATTTAAATAATTGTGCTTATAATTTTTATTTGTAACTTTTGATGCTAAAGCAACAAACATAAATTTTACTACTTAGAATCTATAAATTTACAACTTTATCAATATATTTATAATACTTATTTAAAATTATAATCACATATTTATAACTATAAATTATAAGATTATAATTTCAATTACATCAAACACTCGAATCACATTGGCATAGAGAAAGAGATAAGGAGAGGCATAGAGAGAGGAGACAATATGACATCTTGGTCTAAGAATTACTCTCTATTTGTTTTGATAAAATATATTTTTATTAGAGAACTAATTTATGCAAAGAATTCTTGTGTTTGGTTGGGATATTAAAAATAATGGTACGAATGATTGTGATAGTATAAGTGTTAGTATAGATGATTGTAGCAGTGACGACAATTGTACGGGAGATACAAGTAGTGATGATTGTAGCAACGACGATATAAATGTGATAAAGAAAGTGGTGGCCCTGGTAGGGTGGTGGGGGTGACTGAGTGGTAGGCAAGGGAGGTAGTGGTATTGGCAATGAGGTGGGAATATGGCAATAGTGGCGGGTAATTAATGGGGTGGAGGGTGAGGGTGACAATAGTATTGGCAATGAGGTGAAAATATGGCAATAGTGGCGAGTAATTAATGGGGTGGAGGGTGGAGGGTGGGGGTGGCAACGGCATGGGGCAGCATTGGTGATGGGGGAAGTGATAATGGTAGTGGTACGTGGCAGAGATGGCGATGTGGGCAGTGGGGACGGTTGGCGTTGGTGGTGAAGTGGTAATGGTAGTACTTGAATGATGGTAATAATTGTTGTCTCATAAACCATGAAAATATTTTCATATCTAAAAATATAAAATATTTTTGTCATAGTTAAAATTGACTAATTGCTGTCAAAACTCTTGAAAAATAATTCAAAACTAATTCAGATGATTTCATTTGTAAAAATTCAAACGCATCTCTAAGATTTTGAAGACAAACTCTTATTAATTTATCAATTCTTTTGAAAATTTTCTGTAGGATCTCTCATGCTTGTTGATTTGGATGTGCCTTGTATTCTGTGATCTATATAATTAAGATTTTATTCATATGTATTTGGGTTGTACTGGAGTCGTAAATTCATAAAAAATTTAATATATGTAAGGTTTTCTAATTATATGGGGACTAGAATTTTAAAATTTACCTATAAATATGGATCATATAATTCTAATAATTGTGTGAAAAATTGAATCAAATGGAGTACAGATGTAAGGAGAGCCGAAAAAATATCGAAGACACGGGAGTAACCCTTAAATGGGAGAACAGTGTTTGTTTCAAGGCTCGAGTTTTGGAGTATTTTTTATCTTATGATTGTAAATTCTACGATTATAGTGAATTATTATTTTCACACATGGACGTAAATAAGTCATGCCGAACCATTTATATCATTGCGTGATTTTCTCTTGGTGTGTACAAAAATTTTTTTTTTTTTGTTCGAAAATTGGTGATTAAATCTCAGCAGTTGCTTAGCGGTGGTTACACTTATGATCTTATCTAAATTGGCTTTATTGACACTTTGTTGAATGATTGAAAGAACCATTTGATCTCTCACTTTGACCTCCATTTGTTATTTTAGAATTGCTGCTTCTTATAACTTTTTGTGGCCTTTCTCTATAATATTTCACACATTTTGTCCACCAAGATATGTTTTTATTTAGATGCTCCGCCGACCAAAGTTATTTTTGACAAAAAAAAAATGGAAGTTCTTTGAGTTGTCATCTTCTTCACCATGAATATGATGCTTTGATGCCACTTTGTAAGAAGAGAAAGTTTTAATTAGTGAGATCGAGTTTAGGAGAAAAGCTAAAGACAAAAGAGATAAATGAAATGTTTCTTTTTATTGAACTTGTTCTAAATTTTTATTTTTGACAAAATAACTATCACCTCATTTTATACTAATCTAAGGACATTTCTAGAGTTAAGTAAAGTGCTAGCATCCTACAACTAGTTTAGTATAGGAGAGTAGCCAATTTCAAAGCATATCGGCCCACATATCCCCTTTTTATTCTATACTCTCAAAGTTCTTATCTTTTGTTGATATTAATAACAAAAATATTTTTATTTATTTTCAAACTTGCAAAAATATCTCCACTTTAAACTAAAAAATATGTGCCTACCTCTACAAGGTAAATGCATGAGCAATAATAAGTCCACCCCTAACAAATCTATAATCATTCCCCCTATTGACTTGGTGGGCAAGCTATCTCAGTACCTTAAGTACCCATTTTCAGCGTTGATTCGTTATGCTTAACAGCTTCAACTAGTCTTAGAAAGACATTTCCAATACCACATGTGGGCCACTGGACATACTAGTTTGATGTAGCTCATTTTATATGACAACTCCCAATTACTTTTTACCATTGACCAATTAATTTTCATGAATTAAATTATTCTATACAAAGATATTGTAAAAGAGTTTTAAAAATATTTTTAATACAAAATTTTAAAATAACTAGTCAAAATATAATAAAATATACATTTTTTATTTTACATAATTATTTTTTTATTTATACATTTCAACACTAATCTTTATTTTAACTATTCATTTAAATTAACTTAACAAATTTTTAAAAGAAAATTCAAGAATTGTAAAACTTCTAATTTTTAAAGTATTTTATTTTAAAATTTAAATTTCTCTTTTCACTTTTTTTTAAAAATTTATCTATCCAGCCATCTCAATTAAAAATAAAAATGAAAAAAAAAATAAAAATATTTTTTTATTTTTATTTTTCAACACAATGTCTTCTCGATAAAGAACAAAGATTATCAATCTCTCCCTTACTCGTTTGCTCCTCAATCCCTTCATTTTACATAAAATATTTTTGGTGATAAATAATATTTTTATGCAACTTTAAAAATAATAATGCTAATAGTTGTAATAATATTAGTATTAATGGCTAAAAGTGGTGATGGTACTGATAGTGGAAAGAAATTGTAGTACGAATAGAAGAGACAACAGTAGTGACAATAGAGGGATAGTAGCGATGATGATGGTAACAGCAACAATGAAGTGGTGGTTGTGATGGGCCGTGGTAATGGTGGTGGTGGTTCTATAATGTTTATTTTTAATTTTTATGATACCAAATATATATCAATGAATACAGGTGAAACAACGGAATCGTTATTTCATTTTGATTTTAGAAATAATTTTTATTTTTTTAAATTAAAGATTGTGCGGAAGTATTTCTCATAGTTTTTACTTTTCGTTTTTTTGGCCAAAATCGATTTTTTTAAAAAAAACTTTTAAAAAAAAAGTTGATTATTTGAAAAGCGCTATTTTGACTGCTGGAAACAATAGAACTTGATTCAGGGTAAAACATAAAATCGTCAAAGCAGTCCTTTGGCTGCTGGAAACAATAGAAATGCAAAAATGAAATTAAAGGGAATCAGCCACATTACACAGCAAAAGAATGGTAAAACAACTATAATAAGGTAGAGAAAAAAATGTGTATATATAAAATCATCTAAGCAATCCTTTGGCTGCAGGAAAGAATAGAACCTGATTCAGGGCAAAACATAAATAAAGAATGGAAGAGAGTAAAGTTTTAAAGTACGTTGAAACAAAACTAATACAACCTAGGAAAACGATGCTCCAGGGCCAAGCAAGTACAGACCAGTTTGGATGTAGCGGCAGCATTTCCACGGGCCCAATGATCTTGTTTCCGCTGGTGCACACAAACAATAAACGGAAGAAAAAAACGTATTGGAATCGCCATGAGATGGAAAAAGAAAAATGCTTCCACCGTGATACGGCATGTTATTGCTATATGAACCTCTCCTTTTGTTTTGCACTTATTGTTGTAATCGGGAAGAATTCGATTCCAGGGCAGGGCCCGGGCACCTCAGAGAATCCTGATTGAGGGGTTCCTCCACCTCTCAAGCTTCGGCCTCCTGTTATTTTCACTGTTTAGAGGCTTCAACAGCCGATCAACTTCAATTTCAGACCGGAGCAAAGATTGGAGCCTCTTTAAGTGTCCGCTACACTGCTTATGTTCGGAAGGAAGAGTGCTTCTCTGTTCGTCTGGATTGAACTGTCTCTGGTAAGGAGAGTGCCACTTCGCTTGCAAGTAAGCAAGAGATCTCCATGGAGGAAGAGGCATGGAGTTCTGCTTGAGAGAAGACGTAGCAGCTTCAACCATAACTTGAAGGAACTGTTTCAGCATCGTCAAGGAGCCCACATAAACAACGGGGAGGGAGTTGAGTATTCTGTCATAGGAATCAACAGCTCTAGCTATTTCAAAGTGGCTTCGAAAGTCGATATCAATTATCAAACGCTCAGAGCTTCCAGGCACTTTGTTTTTTATCACATCAATATATTCATGGTCCCCTGAGTAATGAGCGAGCACAAATGGAAGTGTCATAACATTAAAATAGATACCGATTAAATAGTTTTTAACTTCTCTCTCTCCGGGTAATGAGATTTTTTTTTGTTTTTGTACTCATCGAAAAACATGCTAAAAGAATATAAGAACTTTAGCCGAATGGAATCAATGGCATACCTCCAGGGACCTTCCCACTACCCTGCCACCTAGATGCACAAACAGCGGCATCATAACCGGAAAGCCTTAGAAGCTTCGCGAGAGAAAACCTGATGCAGCTAGCATTACATGGACCTGACTTGACGAGATGAAGGTCTGTCTCATTGATAGATTGCATAAGAGAATTAACCATTGACAGCAAGTCACTCTCGTACTGATCCGTTGAGAGCTTATAATACTGCAAAATGACAGATTAACCGACCGTTTGAGCAATGTCAGGGAAATTATATATAAAAGACTGTTATCGCTTATATTTATATGCACATACATATATATACAAGATGCAAATTTCGGTGTAGGTCAACAATGAAGATAACACAATAAACAACATCAATGGAAAAAAGGTGAGTGTTGACTATGAACCCCAAATCAGTAAGTCCTAGAAATGAGAGTAAAAACAAGAAGATTGCAAATATGTTATTATGTTTACATAGGGAAGCAACACGGAATCATGAGGGCATTAAGCTAAAACCACCCAAATGTTGACAATCTGTAGTACAGAAACAAATTTTTACAAGCTTTCAACAACCGGGAGTGGTCTCAAACATATGGTTTTCTCTACAAAAACCATGTCCTGATTCTGAGTAAAGGGTCCAACTCCATCTTGTATTAGTTACAAAATGGTTTCAAGCATCCAAAATAAAAGCTTTGGCTAATTTAACATGTTGGAGATAGATGCAAAAATTAGGAATTTCTGTTAAAAATAAATATCAATCACAATAATACTAATAATCAACCAAAAAGTGACTAATTAAAACATACCCCCTAGTGCACTAGGTTGTCTGGTATTCCTTCCCCAAAATTCAACAACCTTCAAATCCACTTAGATGGAGCAAAGCAAAGCGAAACTCACAAACCGATAATTGCCCAAACAGTTTTTTATAATACAAAATCAGTATGAGGATGAAGAATTTTTTGGAGGATCACATAAAGGTTGCCGAAGTAGAAAGAGTACTGGTTTTTCTTCAATACAGTAGCAGAGGGAGACTTCGGGTAGAGAGAGAGAGAGAGAGAGAGAGAGAGAGAGTTGTTACGGGAGTAAGTGCGTTTGTTATTTTTCTTCGACAGATACTCTATGTAGGAGAGAAATAAAAAAGGTGTTGTTCATCGGTCTGAGGTTGTCCATGACAAGTAAAGCATTACCATTTCTATTAAATCTCCTGCAATCAGTCCATGCCTAATGATTATTGAAGCAACCCCTGCTTCTTTAGTTCCCTGACTTGCCATTCCCGGTGCTGGTTTTTATTATCAAGGTTTGAGTTGCCATTTGTTTATCATTATTATAATCATAGTTGTCAACTCGTGTATCGAACCGTGAATCGTTTACTTTTTTTTGTGTATCGTGTATCGTATTTTGTATCGTAAGTTTTTTTAAATGATTAAAAATAAATAAAAACTAAGTTATAGGACATGTATAAAACATAAATATTGCAAAAATGAAACAAAAACATAGTCTACTACAATAAAGATACTTCAAATGGTTCATGATCGAACATTACACTCCAACAAAATAACGTAAAGTAGTAAACTGTAAACACATAAGCATGAAGCATTTAGCTCAAGTTTAGAGCACAAAGTAAAGACAAAAAGGAATCACTTTTCCACTGTGCAGGATGCTGGGTAGGACCACTTTCTACTGTTTTTTTCACTGTGTAGTAGGATCACTTTCCACTGTTCTTGGCTTTGTATCAAGGCAACAGCGGCAGCAAGAGAATAAAAAAGTTGAAGTAAAACCCTACTGACCAAGTACCGAGTGTTTAAATATAAATTTTTTACTCTAGACCCATTTCTTGTGGGTCAAAATAGGTCTGGGTTTTATCGATTTGACCCGACCCGACGTAAAATGAGCCAAAACAGGTCGTCAAGTGGGTTGGAACTGTTCATTGTCTTCGTGCGTCTGGATTCGACGACTAACAGCTCCAAGTTCAATAATGTTCGATAATGTTTGCGCGTTAAATCTCAAGTTAAATTAGGGTTTCTTAACATCGACGATGTTTGTGAGCATCGATTCTAGAAAAAATGCAAAAAAAAATTTGATGAAATCAGGGTTCATCGCGTACCGTTCGAATCGTAAGTTCAATACTATTCACTCTGTATATCTCGATACAGAAAAAGTATAACGCAATTTATTGACTCGGCAATACGTATAGGCGATACAGCTCGAAACATGTATGGATCAATACGTATCGCGCATCGCACGTTTTTGACAACTATGATTATAATTTGTTTAACAAATGTTCTTTTATTATTCTTATTTTTCTAATAGTCAACCCATGACTTATTGAAGAAAGGATGACATTAGAAAAATATATCGTCGAAGATAACAAAAATAAAAGTAAATATAAATATAAAATTTAAAATCATTACTAACAATCCCACACAAAAATTTTAAAATTTTATAAGTGTTGTTTACCATGCAATGGGTATAAGTGTCTTTTGGACTTGAACATACACTTAACGACACCAAGTTTAGTTTGAAGTAGTAGTGAACTAAGCTCTTGAATCAAATAGACACTTACGACACACACGATATGGGCAATTACAATGGTTTTGGAACAGTTTTGCACGCTAGATGGTTTTGTTTAGCTTGTACACGTACTTGGTATTTTTCTTCCCAATTAATCTCACATTTGGGAACAAATTGCAAACTCATCATCTTTTTTATAGTTTTCATATTTACATACCCAAGTCTACCATACCAAGTATTTCAACATTATACATTTGCAATAGAAGAATTAATTAAAGAACAATCACCTTTATTATATTCAAAATTTATTACACTAATACTAAACCAATTAAATGTCATTTTCCAACAAAACTACAATTTTTAGTGATTACAACTTTATTTGATATAAAACTATGATGAACTAATAGTGATGTGCTAACAAGATTTTTCTTTATATCAGGAACACGTAAGATTCCATCTAAAGTGATGATTTTGCCTGAGGTCAACATCATACTTATTTTTCCTTCTCCTAGTACCCTAGGCATGCTCCCATTTCCCAAACTTACAGTTCTTGTACCTGATTCCTCATAATAAGTTGAACAAATATTTTTATCAACACACACATGAACATTAGCACCTGAGTCTACAAGCCAATCATTTGAATTAAAAACAATGTTTAACTCGTGGTTACTAACAAAGTGCCTATCAGTCGGGGGGTGACAACATTAGCGTATGGTTTAGGTGTTCTAGAAGGTCCACGAGTATTAGGGAGCTGAACTTTCTAATGATTAACAATTTTTGGCTTTGTGATTAGTCTGTCCATACACCCGAAAAGGCAAAGTTTTTCTCTGATTAGTATTTTTTTATTGTAGTGTCCATTCTTGTTTGAATTGAACCTCCTAAAATTTTAATGCCTACGTGTATGAAGATTTTCTACGATATGTGCCTTATCCTGAAAAATAGAATTTATAAATTCAAGTTGTTTTCATGATGCTTTCCTTCAATATGCAAGGACACTAAAAGTTTATCAAAGTTGTAGCCATTATACTTTTGTTTTACCATTCTTCCAAATTCATACCACGAAGAAGGCAACTATTTAATAAGGGATGCCACCAAAAATGATTCAGTCAGGTCCATTCTTTTGTTTTAAGGCCATGAATAATATTTGAAATTTATGAGTATGTTCCATTACTGACTTTCCATCAACCATTTGAAAGTTTAGGAATTTCTCAACGTAATATGGTTCAAGACCTGCATATTCAGACTCATATTTAAATTCAAGTGCTTACCACAATTCAATAGAAGACTTAGTAGCACAAAAAATATTGTAAATACTCAGGGACAATGCACTTAAAATTCTTCCATTACAAATATAGTCTTTTGCATCAAAACCATCACTACCAATTTTTCTTGACGAAGTCGAATCCTTAAGACATTCAATGATTTGTACATCTTGAGAAGTTTCACTATTTTCTGTTTCTTTTTCTTTTATTATCAAAGCCCTGTGAATTATTGAATAAAGACCCAAAGTGGTTAGCCAAAATTTCATCTATTGTTGCCAGCATCCAAAATTTTTACCATTGAACTTCTCAAGATTGCATGATCCAGATTCTTTAATAACCATTTTTTAAAGTGAATAATAATACCAATAATAATAAAATATTCTAGTAGAAAATCTAAAATTATCGCTCTTAAGATTGTTGGATATAGTGATGCAAAAATTAGGAATTTATGTTAAAATAAATAATAATCACGGTAGTAGTAGTAGTAGTAGTAGTAGTAGTAGTAATCAACCAAGAAATGAGTAAATAAAATATTAATCAGAGAAAAGTTTTTAAAAACCTGTTAATTGGTCGAGGCACGCAGAACCGCGCTCTCCCTAGGAAGGATATATACCCTATTGCACTGGATTGTCTGGTATTCCTTCCTCAAGATACAACGACCTTCAAGCCCACTTAGATTCAGCAAAGCAAAACTCATGAACCAATAATTGCCCAACACTCAAAAGTTAAGTAAAATATAAAATCAATACGAGGATGAAAATTTTTTGGGGGGATTAGATAAAGGTTGCCAAAGTAAAAAGAGTTTTGGTTTCTCTTTAATACAATAGCAGAGCGAGACTCTGAGTATTAAGAGAGAGAGAGAGAGAGAGAGACTCATTACTGGAGTAAGTGTGTTTGTTATTATTATTATTTTTTTTTTTTACAGATGTTCTATAGAGGAGAGAAAAAAAAATCCATTGTTCACAACTTCACAAGTCTGAGGTTGTCCATACCAACTAAAGCATTACCATCCTATTAAATCTCTTGCCATCGGTCCATGCATATCCATCCATGCATATAGAAGCAACCCCATGCTTCTAAAGTTTCCGAACTTGCCATTCCCAATGCATACTTTTATTACCGAAGCTTCAGTTGTCATATATTTATTATTATTATTTGTTTAATAAACATATTTTTCTTATTCTTATTTTTCTAATGGTCAACCCATGATCTATTAAAGAAATGATGACATTGGGAAAATATATCATTGAAGATAACAAAAATAAAAGTATATAAACATAAAAAAGTTTGAAATTATTACTAACATAGACATAGTGTAAGTTTATTATTAACAATTTTTGAAAATAAGGAAAATGAATGTAAATATAGGAACACCTCAATTGTCATGTACCAAACAATGAAGGCTCGCTCACGCTTCTTGTAACAAAACTCTACTCTAGGAGTTTTATGACTTTTCCCTCCCCTCTTTTTTTTATCTAACTTTGAAACCTAATTCAAAGCATTACACAAGCATCGTGAGTGCTACAAAGTCTAGCATAAAGAAAAACACTTCGAAATATTATGGAAATAGCATGTTAAGCTCCACATTAAATAATATACCAAAATGAAAAGTAGATAAATGGTTTCAAAGTAAGCAGAGTTAGCAGAAATAGAAGGATGGCACCAAATTTCTGTTTATATCTCTAACTATACCCATTAAATTAAATATTAAATCAAGAAAGCAACATATATTTTGCATCTGGGAAACTGAGTTTTTTGCTTGACAAGTTTGAAAAAAGGATGTGTATCAAATTCAAATATAGAGTGCATTCTTCTATATAACATCACATCGACTGACTTGAATCCTCCACAAATGCATAGTAACTCATAGATTTAACAATCTATTTTATAAATAAAAAAGATTTTATAAATAAATAAATAAAACCATTGAGGGAATATCAACCGTATACAAAATGGGACTCCTGCGAAAAGAAAGAAGAACTACAAGAAACTTCAAAAAAGAATCACTCCAAGGATAAAGACTATAAATTCGTAGATGCAACCATTTCCTTGCACTTATCAAAAAAAAATATCATAGATTCAACCATCCTTGTAAACTTAACTGTTTTATTTGATATCAAACATCCTCCCCCAATTCCTCAAATATATTTGGCCATTTGATTAAACAGAGTAGAAACATCATCACAGAGAGGAACCGCACAACATGAAGAGTCAAAGGCATTCTCATTTCTCACCCTTCTGTTTCAAAGAAAATAAGGAAGAAAGAAATCTAAAAATTAAAAGGTATGCCTAATAAAATCCCAAGTCCCCGGCACTCTATGCAGTCAGATAAATCAAAATCCCAGACCCACCTATCGAACAAAATGCCAGACTATAAAGTCAAGTCTAGGGACCCAGTGTTCATAACATTGTGTTCATAACAAGCCACAGCCCAACACATTGCAGTGGTAATGAAAATCCAAAACGCACAGATGGGACGATAACTTGAACCTAAAACCGTTTCAAGGTTTTTTATGTTTAAATATACTACTGAATTAGGTAGAGGCCACAGTTATCAGTTGGTGAGAGACGGTGTAAAATGCAGCACCAAAACAAGTTTCACAGGCAACCAATAGAAGAAGATTAATCACTATTGTTCTGAATCCACAGATGACTAAATTGACCTCTATTGCTACAATTGAAACTACAAAATTAATCGAATTGTCTTGAAACACAAAGTGAATTCCATCTCATCACAGTGAACTCAGTCACATTTTCAGGTTCTTGTTTTCAAAACTGCAAACATGAAATAACAACATCCAATTGTTGCAGAGATTATGGAGAATTATACATGAACTTTTACTTGTTTTGGCCGTCCTGCAGTGAAATTCATTGAAACTCTTTTATTAATGGAGAGCACTCATTTGATGTTCTCTAAATTTGAAGCTGTGGACATTTTTTCCACCCAAAATGTTCGCTAAAAGTTTCGTCAATAACTCATTTTATTTTAAATGACGAAAACACAATTTGAAAATGTCACTATTCCACAACTCATTTCCTGCAAGGATGCCACTGATTTAATTTCTACTTACACTGTAACTGCTTCAGTTCTTTTTTAATTTAAAAAAAAAGGAAAAATCTTTATATTATTGCTCTTTCTCTTTCAAAATTTTCTAATTTAACATTTTATAAAATTAAACATTGCACACGCATCGCGGTGTTTCACAAACCCTAATATTTATAAGAACTTCAAAAGTGTGAAGAGAGAAACAAGTTGGACGCGAGAGAGAGAGAGAGAGAGAGAGAGAGAGAGAGAGAGAGAGAGAGACGAACCGAAATGTTGTCGGCAAGGTGAAGAAGATCGCAGAACCCAGAATCGCTATCGCTGCTATACCGAGAGTCGGTACCAGCACTGCCATTCTCCAAGAAATCACGGACCATGACCGCCAAGTCGTGATCGCTGTCATGGCTGAACCCTCCGATCTGGCCCGCGAACTGCCCCCCTCCTCCGCCGGCCATTCTTAGCCACAAATCTCCCGTGGCTGTGCAGACTCTACAATCCATCCCCGCCACAGCGCACCACCACTTCCTCCAAACCTCACCTCAACCGTCCGCTTACAACCACCACCACCACCATCCACAATCTTTTCAATACGAAATAAAAATCCAAAATTAGCTCAATTCCCTCACGAAATTTCCAACAAAACAGAACAGAAACCTTAGATTTCGGTAAGAAAACAGAGAACGAAGTCGTACGAAACGAATATGATCTTGAATTTGATTTTCAACACGGAAAGAACAAGAAATGAATGGATTTCAATTTCAATTTCAATTTCAGTTTCATTCACAGGAATCGATTGTGAACCTTGTCAAAGCATATGAATTGAATTGTTTGATCTGTTATGGAAAACAAATGGAATTTCGATGAATCGAAATGGGAGAGGGAAGCGAAGAGAAAATTGACCAGCTCTGCAGTGCTGCAACCCAAAGCCCGGGGAACCGGTTTCATATAAACTTTGAAGGTCTGTGAAGTGACCATATTGCCCTTAAGTATATTCGTGAACATCGCCCCGAGTGGATAAAGGAAAAATCGAACTTAGACGGGAACAACTGACATATTCGTTTTGACCATATTTAGAATTTTAAATTTAGAATTTTTTATAGTTTAAACTCCCTTTTTAAGGAAAATATTTTTAAGTTATTTTAATTATTTCCCAATAATTGAAGAGTTTTCAGCTGTATCTTAACAGATGTATAGTATAACAATTAGTGCCATGTGTTTTATCTATTTTTATCACGGTTGTTTTAATTCGTTTTTGCTATGTATAATTTTTCTTATTTTCCTCTTTCGTAATTTTTGGTACCCGGGAATGACCTTTATTTTTATTTAAAATATTTTTAAAAAAATTGCAAGTTATAGTTTAATAAGGCCGGATAAAATGAGAATACAACATAACTGTTACAAAGACTTGGTAAAATTGGACCAGATGATAAAAAATGTGTAAATGTCAACATTCAACTAATTTCTTATTATATTTTTGTCTCGGCTTTTGAAAATCTCAAACAAGTGAACAATGGACCTGTTTGGAATAATTATTTATCTGTTTATTTTATTTTGATTATTTTTATTTTTAATAAATTTTTTTATTATTTTATTAAATTATTTTATTTTTCGATGTCTCTCATCAAGCGAAACTAAAAATCTAACTCACAACGAGAGTTGCTGTAAGGTCGAAAATATTTTATTTGGGATCGAAAAATTTAATCAGAATTGTTCATTATGTTAAACTCATCGAGTAGGTATTCTCGGTAAAAAATCAGATCAATCAAAAATTGTTACTAATATAATGCAGATATATTTGTTAGGCAGTTTATTCTCAAAATATTATGAACCAATTAATTTTTTCAAAGTAAACATACTCTGATTAGATAGATAATGATGTCTAATTAACCTGATTTTACAAGAACTACCTACTCAATGAGTTAAATATTGTAGATAGCTCACGGTAAATGAGTGAATTATCCATATAAATGGCAAGGCTCGAGTGAATGTCAAGGTTCGAGTGAATGGCCTATAAATAACCTATGGCTCGAATAGATAAACTGGCCAATTGGTATTACAACAAATAACTCGACGCTCGAGTCACTCGAGATCCAGAGTAGCTTGGACTAATCCGATTCAATCAGAAATCATACAACTCGAGAGGCAAATAACTCACTACTCGAGTAGAGTTACTCAGGTCTCGAGTAGAGTTACTCAGGTACAGTATAACTACTCGGGTAGAGCTACTTGGGCATAGTAGAGCTACTTGGGTAGACTAACTCGAATGTAATAGTTCTACTCATAACTTGAGTCACTCATGACTCGAGCTACTCGCCTCTCTAGAAGCTCGGATATTCTTTCACTTAACTGGTGTCGACTACTCTAAACCAAATACTCGGGTGATGACGCAAACTACTCATTCCACTGGTGCACCAGTGGAAT
>JAULJZ010001869.1:0-17160 GCA_032270985.1 Heliamphora pulchella
TAAATTTATCTATCTTATTGAAAGTACGTGTAAGGTGTTGTGACTAAACAGCTAAATTTTTCTGTCTTATTGTAAGCATGTATAAAAAATACATATAAATTTATTTGTACTTTTTTAAAATATGTATAAAGAACACATATAAATTTATCTATTTTTTATTCAAAACACGTGTAAAGAACACAGATAAATTTATATATCTTATCGAAAGGACATATAAAGAGTATAGATAAATTTATTTATTTGTATTATTCGTTTTGATATGTAAATATATAAATTTATTTGTTAGGCCTAAAAATTTTCTTATTGATGATATCGACATTAATAATATTGACGATATCGATCGTGCCCTTGATAAGGAGTTGGAGCTGCTAACTATGATGAATGCATTAATTATAGATATAAATTTATCTATTTATTATACAAAATAGATAAATTTATTTATTTCTATGCATTTTTTTAAAAAAATCACACAATTAAATCTTTCACGCTAAAATTTTTGTTTATGAATTTTGCAAGTTTATTTTTTTAAAATTTGACTGAAATCTCTTTCTCTCTCTCTCTCTCTCTTTTTTCCCCAATTGATATGACCACGTAAGCCTATAGGGGCTTCATTAAGATTTTATACTTTTTTTTTTTTTGATTTGTTAAGAGTCTATACTTATTAGTACGTATATCACATCAGGTAATAAAATAAAAAGTGGCTAAAGAAGATGAAAAATGTATAATTATTGCTCAAGGCCTGTTGAGATAGCTTTTAAGTTTTCTTTCTTTCTTTTTTTTTTAGCATTGGCTTTTTTTTTAAGTTGGTTTTTAAGCTATTCTGATTGGATTTTTTTAAAAAAATTAACTAATTTTTTTTTTCTCTTAATTTAAGAAGAAAAACTAATATATATTTCAAGAACCTTAATTTTTTTGCATACAAAATTACTATAATAACCTTACTTAAAAAAATAAATTTTACTTACAAAAAAAAAAATCGTATCAATATTCCAAACACTATAATTTAAAAATTAAAAGTAAGAGCATTTTAAATATTTCAATAAAAAGCAAAAAAAACTATTACAAAACATTATCCCAAACAATCCAACTTTTTTGCATTCCTTTTTTTTTTTTAGAAAAAAGCTAAATCTCTTAAAAATCAAATTTTTAAGAGATCCCAAACATGCACTAAGGGCTTAATTGATAACTAGTTTATTTTTTTTATATTTTAATTAAAAAAATTTATTAAATTCAAAATAGATTATTTGATAAATTAATTTTTAAAGTTCGTTGATTGAAAAAAAAAATTAATTTTTTTTCAAATTAAATAATATTATCTTTTAATATAATTGATTATAGTAATTATATATAGTTAGAATTAGGAGTAAATATGATATCAAATACATGACTTACTATCTTTTAAAAGAAAATTTTAATTATTAGTTCTTATTTTAGATTTCATAAAAGATTTAGTCTCATAATTTTTATTTTAAAAAATTTAGTCATATCAAATTTAGAATAATTATATTATATCTAATTTATTTCTATTTAAGAGTTAATCTTTTTCGTTTTGGACATGCAAAAAAACTTAAGTGATACATTTATCAAGGTATCATAACTGTTAGGAATGGAAAGTGATACATTTTCATTTAACTAATATTTAAGTTTTATGAACTGATAAATGTATCACTTATTGTATGAAATTAAAACTGTGAACAAAATTATTACGGGACTAAAATTCTACTATCAGTTGATAATAGGATTTATGCTGAAATTACTTTTTTTAAAATAGAGGAAAAATTTGAATAAAACATTCTAGAAATTATTATTTTGACATGGCTTTGTGGGTTTTTAGCTTTTTTTTTTCCACCCCAAACAGGCTATATTAGTGTTTTTTCTTCTTTTTTTGGCATATTTTTTAAAAAATCCAAAAAGTTGGGTTTAACCATCCAGGCCTAAGGGTTTGATCCACAATTAGCTTAATTTTTTTTTTTTATATTTTTAGCTAACAAGTTAAATTAGATTCAAAATAATTTATTTGGCAAATCAAATTTTAAGCAAGATTTTTAAAATTAGTTGATTGGATAAAAAATTAATTTCTTTGTTTTTTACTTAAATTAGACAGTATTGTCCTTCCATATAATTTAATATTAGCAGTCGGGCCCACGCAATGCATGTGCAATAATATAAAAATATTTAATTTTTTTAAAATCTTGAAGTCACAAGGAAATTTATATGTAAATTACATCAATTTTAAATAAAATATTAAAAATAATATACAGTAATATATGTAGCGTCATATTAAAAATAATACACAATAATTATATGAAATGTTGAACGAATTAAATACATAAGAATGCAATCTAATTAATGAAAAAAGAAAAAGTTACCATGGGTATGCACAATCAGAGATATTTAAAAAAGTTGATTTTGTTCCAAACTTTCTTTTATGTTGTCCAAGTTTGTTCAACTTTTTCATTGACATCCATGTGCATATATATAGTAAAAAAAAATAAGTATGAGAAAATTTTCTATAAAATTTGATAATTTAACATCAACTCAATCTAAAACATTAACTCAACTGAACTCTTTAGTTGTGTTAGGATCAGTCAAGAGGATATTTTTGTTCCTTTTAATTCCACAAAATCTCATTTCCCCCACACATTTTCATGGCAGCCAAAAAGGTAAAAGGACTGAAAATATCTTAAATTCTGAAAATGCGATAGGGGATTAATTTGGATAATTGAATAAGCTAATATCATAACGTAAATCATAAATCAATCAAACGAATCTATTCTATCTATACTTCTATACTAAATATAAAACAAACACATCAGCCATGTGAATAAAGTTGAGTCATGCTTTTGTTATCGTTATAAGGCATTTGTAGTTGTTACAATTTTACATTTAAAAAAAAATTACACTCTCGGTCTATTTTCTCTCTTTTTCTATAATTATGAAACACTAATTCAATTTTGTGTAATATTTTATTTCTTTTTCTAAATTCTCACCCGCTCTCTCCTTCCCCCTTTCAAAGGTATAATTTCAAGGACATAAATTATTAGATTTGATTTTAATTGTAAACACTTTTTTTGTGTAAAAATTAAAATAGTTGTAACTTTTATAATCGCTATAAGACATTTGTAGTTGTTATAGTTTTATTTTTTAAAATAAAAAAATCTACACACTTTCTCTTATTTTCTATTTATTTTATAATTGTGAAACACTAATTTTATTTTGTGTAACCGTTTTATTTATCTCTAAGTTTTCAACTCATCTCTCTCTCCTCTTTCAAAAGTCTAATTTTAAATATTTCATTCTGTTTAAATTAATTTTTTTTAATTCTCACTTTTTTAAAAAAAAACAATAATACACGCATGATCTATGGCATGAACGCTAATTTACATATATATACTATATATATATATATATATATATATATATATATATAGGAATGTAGTGGAGTTCTTAAAATCCTTCAAATTCCCCATTCTAAATGGCACTACGTTTTACTCTCTTTCACTACTTTCTCACCTTACACAAAACCATAAAAAAAAAAAAAAAAAGATAACAATCCCCCCCTTCAAATCCAAAAGTTTTTTATTCCCACGTCCCACTTTATCTGCCTTATGGAATTTCAAAATTATAAACCCTACCCCATCCCACTTTTACAGGATTTGAAAGCTATCAATAACTATGCATTTTATCTACGGGGATTATCTTTCAAACTCCCTCTTCACCTAACTGATGCATTCTTTTCTCTCTCTCTCTCTCTCTCTCCATCAAGTTCTGTGTAGCGACCCGATCCCTTTTTATTTGTAAGGGTTTATGAAACCATGTTACGATATTTTCGATGAAATCAATAAGTGTTTAATTTTGCAGAAGAATTAAAACTTGATCATGGTAACGGTTGTTAACTGTGAGACCATGACCCGTTTTTTTTTTCGACATTTCTGGAAGCGTGTTACGTATTTTTGTTTGAGCATATTTTTATTACTTTTGATGCATGATCGTACTTAAATATGCATGCGGGGTAGGTTCCCGAGGCCGTGGGCGAATTTGAAAAATTTAAAAAAAAAGATATTTTGGAGGTCTATAAATATCTGGAGTTAGATATTTTCAAAAATATATTTTTCAAAATTTCTCCAACAAGCTTTCTGTTTTCTCTCTTTCTTCTTTCTAACTTCTCGGGGGCCTAGGACTCAGTTTTTGACGATCAGACTGCCAATCCTTGTTATTGGTGT
This sequence comes from Heliamphora pulchella, assembly GCA_032270985.1. NCBI lineage: Eukaryota > Viridiplantae > Streptophyta > Magnoliopsida > Ericales > Sarraceniaceae > Heliamphora > Heliamphora pulchella. Next base: position 4,224 of record JAULJZ010001869.1, read on the forward strand.
CGTGGTTTACGCGTTCATCCGGAGGGAATTCCATTCTGGCGAGGCTCGATTTTGCATGTGCATCGAGACGTCGAGTTTTGAACTTACCGAGGTAGGATTCTAGACTTGTATGTTTTATAAGGGCGCTACGTGTAATCGGGTGTATTTTTACCAGTCGGATAGCTGTAGATCTGATTTTATGTAAAAGTTGGATTTTTAAGTTAAAAACCAATTTTTTGTCAATTTCGGTGGATGAAATCGTGATTCGAGAATTTATTTCATGGTTTTAAGGTTAGGCTTGGGCGTGTGGAAGTCCGAGGGTGTTGTATGGGTGTTTAGAGGTTTCAATTTGAGGCTTGGAGGTTGAAACCATAGCCTAAAAACGGTTTCTGAGCTAGTTCAGTCGACTGGACCCATGAGTTCAATCGACTGGATCATTGTTCTTGAGGTTCAGTCGTCTAGACCTCGAAGGTTAGTCGACTGGACAGTGCTTCTGTGGTGTTTTGTCTTTTCCAATGTGTTTTTCAGTCGACTGGGGGTTGGGTCCAGTCGACTGAAGTTCTGGGCTGTTGGTTTTGATGGTTTGGGTTGGGTTCTTGGTTTCTGATTGGCGTCCTATGGTATTTAATTGATTAATTTATGAAAATTAGTTGATTCAAATACATGTGGATTCCTTTTAGGGTTCGGTGATCGTGTGGTGGTTTGAGGGTCGTATTGTGGCCTCGGGTGCTTCGTTTAGATGTCGTCCTTTGGTCGACGTGCATGGTTAGATTTGAGGAGTTGTGGCACGGTTGTGTCGTGTTGGTTATGTTCGGGACGTGTAGGTCCGTGGTTCGGTTTTAAGGTTGGGTTTTGGTAAAAATCGGTCTAAGGGAGGTTCATGTGTTGATCTCCGCGTGAGGTGTTGGTTGTCCCGGTGTGTGGACGGGTCCCTGTTTGTAGATGGGTCGTTCGAGTATCGAATGACGGGTGTGTGGCATGTGATGTCGTGTCGGGTTATGTGACGGGTGGCGTCATGCTGTGAGATTATATGGCTATGTGCATTTATAACTCTAGTTTATTTATGTACGGAATATGTGGGTGGATTATGTGGTTTTGACGTTGTATGTGAAACGTCGTGATCATACGTGATCTTATGTTTATAGAACTATAATTAGTTTTATTCTCGTATGTTGTAGGACGGATATGTGGTTCTATGTGGTCTTTGTGATCGTGAACGATTATTTTTATATGCATGTGTTGCACTGTAATATGGAGGGCGGATAATGGCCCTACGGTGAAAGTCCGTAAAGTTGCATATGAAGGGCGGATAATGGTTCTACGGTGAAAGTCCGTGAAGATATCTGTCGACCCTGGTCGACAAAGCATAGTGGAGCGGATAAGGGTCCTTCGGTGAAAATTCGAGAAGATATATGAACTGTATGTGATCGATCTATGGTCAGGGCTCGGGAGAGAGTCGATGTTTATATGTATATGCTGTTAGGGCTCGGGTGAGAGTCGATGTTTGCGTATACCTGTTGTTAGGGCTCTGGGGAGAGTCGATTTAATTCTATTTGTGTTGCGTTCGTGGCTCGTAGGAGTCAATCTTGCATGTGTGTCATACTACTACATGTATCATGTATTGCATATTGGGACGGATAGACTAATTTTTTTAATACTGTATTAACGGCCTGCGGGAGTCGTACTACTGGAATCGTTTTCAAGGCTCTGATGAGTCGAAAAATAGTTTTTATCCTCGTTTTCTCACTGCTTGTGAAAATTGTTTTAATGGCTCTTGTGAGTCGTGATCTAAAACCGTTTTTAAACTGTTTTCAAGGCTTGAAAGAGAGTCTAAACCTGCACTTCGATTTTCTTAGCATGCTTTGTTTATACTACATGCCTGTCTAGTTTCTGCTGAGCCTTGGCTCACGGTATGGGATTTGATTTTCTTCAGGTACCGGTCACGCAGATTGATCTAGAGGTACTGAAGAGGTAGAAGAGTTATAGTCTTCTTTTTTGTTTCTATCTGTATCATGTATGCTTAATACATGTTTCTCGGCATTGGAGCCTTGTAATGTATGCCGTTTGGCGTTTATATATAATGCATGTATGGTTTCCTTTGAGAGTGTATTCTCAGGTTGGGTGTATATTTGGTTGTTTATAGGTGTTTCACGTGGCCCGGAGTTTGGGGTGTGACATCGATAGCGCTTGCTCAAGGCACATGACAGGTGACCAATCGATGTTTGCATTTCTCAAGTCAAAAGATGGTGGGTTTGTAACTTTTGGAGACAATAGCAAAGAGAAAATCATAGGAATTGACTGTATTGGTAAAATTCCTTCCCCTTCTATTGAAAATATTTTGCTTGTTGATGGTTTGAAACATAACCTTCATAGTATAAGCCAACTTTGTGGCAAAGGCTATAAAGTTGTGTTTGATCATACTAAGTGTGTTATTGAAGATTCAACCAATAACAAAGTTATTCTTGAAGGTCTAAGACATGAAAATGTTTATACATTTACTATCAATGATCTTTTTAAGAATGACACTAAGTGCTTAGCGGCTTTGAGTGACAATAGTTGGTTATGGCATAGAAGACTTGGACATACACACATGAACTTGATTTCAAAACTTTTAAAAAAAGAATTAGTGATTGGGTTACCCCAAATCAAATTTGAAAATGACAAAGTGTGTGATGTATGTCAACAAAGCAAACAAATTAGAAGCTCTTTTCATTCTAAAAATGAGATTTGAACTTCTAGGCCATTACAACTATTGCATATGGACTTGCTTGATCCAACAAGGACTTTAAGCCTTGGAGGCAAGAGATATGCCTTTGTTATTGTTGATGACTTCACTAGATATACTTGGGTACTATTTCTAGCTCATAAGGATGAAACCTTTGCTTCTTTTACAAAACTGTCTCGGAGAGTTCAAAATGAAAAAGGTTTTCAAATGACAAGTATCCGAAGTGATCATGGTAGAGAATTTGAAAACAAAGATTTTAAAAAGTTTTGTGAGAAAAATAGTATTAACTATAATTTCTCTACTCCTAGAACCCCTCAACAAAATGGAGTTGTTGAGAGGAAGAATAGGACTTTGGAAGAAATAGCTAGGACCATGCTCTGTGAAAATAATTTACCATGATGCTTTTGGGCCGAGGCTGTCAATACCGCTTGTTTTATCATAAATAGAGCTATGATAAGAGCTTCTCTCAAGAAAACTCCTTATGAGCTATGAAATGAAAGAAAACCTAACTTCAGTTATTTTCGAGCTTTTGGGTGTAAATATTTTGTTTTAAATAACAACAAAGAACTTTTGGGTAAGTTCGACGCAAAATCTAATGAAAGTATTTTCTTAGGATATTCTATATTTAGTAAAGCGTATAGAGTATTCAACAAAAGAACCCTAGTTGTTGAAGAATCTATACATGTTATTTTTTATGAAACTAACCTTGGTTCTTCAAAGGAATTTTATGAAGATTACTTGTTAGACATAGAGAAAGTTATTGGAGATATCTTCATCAAAGAAAAGGAAGAGCTAAATTAAGAGGAATCTTCAAATCTTCAACAAATTGCAGTCCAACAGAATGTTGAATTTGCCAATCCAGAAAGTCCAACAGAATGTTGAATTTGCCAATCCAGAAAGTCCAACAGAATGTTGAATTTGCCAATCCAGAAAATCCTGATTTACCAAAAGAGTAGAGGTATGCTCATGGTTACCCGAAACATTTAATCATTGGTGATCCATTGCAAGGTATCAAAACTCGTTCCTCTCCATATAATGTTTGTGGTAATTTAGCATTCCTTTCCCAAATTGAACCAAAATATTTTGAGGAAGTCAAAAACGATGAATTTTGAATCTTAGCTATGCAAGAAGAGCTAAATCAATTTGAAAGAAACAAAGTTTGGACTTTAGTCCCAAGACCTAAGGAACATTCCATCATCGGTACAAAATGTGTTTTTAGAAACAAAATGGATGAAAATGGAGTAGTTCTTAGAAACAAAACTCGATTGGTAGCTCAAGGTTACAATAAAGAAGAATGCATCGATTTTGATGAGACTTTTGCTCTTGTGGCTAGACTTGAAGCCATTAGGATATTGCTTGCTTTTGCATGCTTTAAAAATTTTATACTCTATCAAATGGATGTCAAGAGTGCCTTTTTAAATGGTTTTATCTCGGAGGAAGTTTATGTGAAACAACCTCTTAGCGTTGAAAATTCAGATTTTTCAAACCATGTTTACAAACTTACCAAGGCTCTTTATGGTTTAAAGCAAACACCTAGAGTATGGTATAAAAGGCTTAACGAATTCTTGATTGAAAATGAGTTTTCTAGAGAAAAAATAGATACTACTCTTTTTTATCAAGTCTCAAAAAAATGACATGCTAGTTGTACAAACTTATGTAGATGATATAATTTTTGGTGCAACTAACGAATCTCTTTGCAAAGACTTTGCTAAGTGTATGCAGTGAGAATTTGAGATGAGCATGATGGGTGAGCTCAACTATTTTTTCAAACTCAAAATTAAACAAACTCAAGAAGGAATCTACATCAATCAAGCAAAATACACGAGGAACATATTGAAAAGGTTCGATATGCTTAAAGCAAAACCTATGGAAACTTTAACGTGTCCTACAACAAAACTTGATAAGGATGAAGATGGCATCGCAGTAGATGAAAAGCGTTATAGAGGTATCCTTAAGAATCACATGTCACCGCAGTGAAGCGCATCCTTTGATATCTTTTAGGAACATAAAACCTAGGATTATTCTATCCTAGAGGAATATCCTTTGAGCTATTTGGCTATTCGGATGCTGATTTTGTCAGATGCAAAGTAGATAAGAAAAGTACAAGTGGTACTTGTCAATTCCTTGGACACTCACTAATCTCTTGGTTTAGCAAGAAACAAAACTCAGTGGCCTTATCTACAGCCGAGGCTGAGTACATTGCAGCTGGAAGCTGTTGTGCTCAAGTTCTTTGGATGAAACAACAATAAGAGGACTATGGTTTTCATTTAGATCATATCCCTATAAAATATGATAATACTAGTGCAATTAATATATCCAAGAACCCTATACAACACTCAAGAACCAAGCACATAGAAATTAGACATCATTTTATAAGAGATCATGTGCAAAAAGGAAACATCGAACTTGAATTTATAGGCACAGATTACTAATTAGTTGATATTTTCACAAAACCCTTAAATGAAGAAAGGATATGTTATATAAGAAGAGAACTTGGTATGTTATGTGCTCCTAATTGATGATTTATATGCCATACTAACCATGTCTTTTCATTCTATTTCAAAGTATTTGATGTTCCTTCTTACATGTGAAAATGTGTCGACACCACTTCAAAAAAAGTGTCGACACAAATGTGTGTTGTGTTGACATAAAACTGTATAGAAGTGGCACTGCGAAGAAATGTGTCGACCCCTTTCTATTCAGTGTCGACACCAATTGGTTCCCGGACTCTCGGTAAATTTGTGTCGACACCAAGATATACTGGGTCGACCTAAATAGCTGAATGTGTCGACACCTATTGAAAATGTGTCGACACCACTTCCTGTTTTCGATACCTACACTTTCAAAGAAAAGTGTTGACACCAATTGTAATTTATGTTGACACAAATCTTAACGCCTATATAAAGAGGAGTTTGTCCCTGAACCGTCACATCTTTTTCCTCTCTTTTTCTAGACCGTTTGTCTCCCGCCGTTTCTCTCTTTTTGAAAAACGTGTCAACTCCCCTTCTCAATCTCCATAAACTCAAATTTATCTCCCAAAATCCATCAAAATGCCACCTAAAACCCTGGGAAAAGGGGCAAAATGGATTGGCGAAGGAGGGCCGTCAAACTCTAGAGCTTCAAAGAAGAAGAAAACAACGGCTCTAACGACGATGACGGACTTGGTAACGGTGGTTGGAATGACTCAAGCATTGATGTTCCAATCCATCAAATATAAGAATATCCACTTTCAGTCTTTTGCAAATCGTAAGGTAATCCCTGGTCGCTCTGTCAATTTCATTTATTTCAACTCTATTGAGATGAGTTTTGGTATGTGGTTCTCCAATTTGGGTTGGAAAAGGTTACTCCAAACCCGTGACCCACATTATTCTACTCTTGTTAAACTTTTTTATGCTCACATGAACATTCCCCTGATTCCCTCCACCGCCATTACCACTTGGGTTAATGGGGTTGATATTCATTTGACTCCTCGTAATCTTGATGAAATACTCGGCATTCCTGAGAGAGATTTGTTTGTATTATGTAAACAAAAAAATATTGGCCTTGAAGGTTTCTCCTTCCATGATGCTGTTAAACAGATCTTTGAGGTTGAGAAAGTTGATCCCTCAAAACCTTTGGAAGCTAACACTTTTAAACCAGAATTTAGAATCCTTCATTATATGGTGAACCACATTTTCCTACCCCAAATGGAAAAATTTGGTGATGTTTTTTATATGCACATTTTCATCATGTGGTGTATCCTTTAGCAGAAAAACCTAGATTTATGATTTTTGTTCATCTCTCACATGCTCCACTCACACAGCAAGTCTAATTCCTCACTTCCTCATGGGATGTATCTCACTCGAGTCTTTCGCCATTTTGGCATTGATCTTTCCGAGAAAAAGGCTGTTGCCTTTTGTAAGCATGATTTGTTTGGTAGCTCCTCCCTAAATATATGCAGATTGCACATGTTGATGGTGTTTGGACTACTACTCGTCGTACTCCTACATCTACTAGAACTCCTCCCCATGCACCTCGAAACAATTCCTCCATCCCCATTGATCTTGATTCTCCTCCCTCTCATACAGTTGACACCCCTGGTCCATCATTTGTTCCTCCTTCTCCTCCCTCCTTCACATCTGTTCCATCTGCTCTACAAGTATCATCTTCTGCTCCAGTCCATGTTGACCTCTCTGAGGTTGTTTCTTTAATTAATTCCTTGTCTTCCAAAGTGATTCTCTTTCAAGAAAAAGTCAACTAAGACTTTTTTAACTTGAATCACTCTGTCTCCTCTCTATCTGAGAAAGTTAAACACCTTGACAAGACCATCCGGAGCCTCCGCAGAGATGTGAAAAATGCCACTGATGCCGGGAGAGCCCTCTGCAAAACAATAGATGAAAACATTACATCCATTGTCAATTGCAATAAGGTAATCCTCTATCAAGTGCGCAAGAAGTATGATCAAGGCATTGTCACTGCGCTGCATGCTCACTCCCAGAAGGTGGAAGAGCACTTAAAGTGGATTCAAGATGCTTGGCCAAACAGTTCAAGGCCAAGGAAACAAAGGATGAAAAGGCCGCGCGACTCAAAAGAGAAGCAGACCTGGCCTTGGCAGCACACTATGAAGCCAAGACCGCAGCCAAAGCTAAGGACGAACGAGCACGTGCAGCTAAAGAACGGGCCTCCGCAAGCAAAGAGAAAGCCAAGAAGAAACATGAATTCAAGCGATTCATGGATGACCAATAACCCCATGTTTTTTGAAGATTACAAAATGGGAGAAAGAAAGGGGAGAGAAACAATAAGTAAGAAAGTGAAGGGGAGAGAAAAGAAGTTGAAGTTCAAAACTTTATCTTTTTTGAGTCTTTTTTAAGTTTTTGAAGTTGTAGTAGTTCTTTTTAACATACACTTCTTTTGGTTAATTGTTTGATGAATGGTTTGGATGTTTAACATACATTGCTTATAGGTTGAATGGTTTAACTGATTTAAATGGTTGAACAATTTTCTATGAATGAATGATTTATGTTGATATATCTGTCTATGCATATTTTGGTTGATAGCTTGGCTATGAATATTTGAATATGCGATTGGATAAGATAAATCACTTTGCACATATTCACTATTTTGCACAAATTCTAAATAAATTCAGAATGCTTCTTGTTCATTTATTTCAAATCTTATCAAATTTGTATGCCTTCTGAATCTTGAATGCCTAGTCATTTTAAATTGCATATATTGTTTAACGCATATCGATAAGCGGAGAACCCTTGTTGAAAAATTATTTTCAAATGTTTTCTAGAAAATATTAATATGGTTGTAATCATTAAAAAAGGAGAGATTGTTAGCCCAAGGGCTTTTTATTTTGATTTTGATGATTTTCATAATTTATTTTCTAAGAATAAATGAATTTAAATGGATAATATTTTTTATTCCCAAAATAAAAGTATTAACAAATTTAGAATAATTAAGTTGACACCTTTAGCAAAAAAGAAATGACTTAATTCTCAAAAAATTAAAACACTCACATATTCTTAAATCGAAATATTTTGTGTTGAAACCAATTGAAAAATAAGTCAAACACTTTAAAGGCAAAGTCTACTTGAATCTCATTAAGTGTGCCAACATCCATTGATCAAATAGTTTGACACCCTAACATTTTTATGAAGTTGATCTTTAGGTATCAAAATGTTAGTGTCGACAAAAATAAGTTTTGTGTCAACACCAAAGAACCAAAGCTCTCAGGACTCAAAAAGAGTCGACACAAATCAGTTTTGTGTCGACACAAAAGTGATCCTCACTTTTGGTATCCAGAAGTTTGGGTCGACACAAATAAAAATTGTGTCGACATCAAAGGCAAGTTGAGTCGACACAAAGTAGTTCCTTTGGATGCTGAAGTTTCAAATGAGTCGACACCAGAACCAATTATGTCGACACCATGATGTTGGTAAGGTAGAGTACAGAATTGTGTCGACCCCTCAGAATATTTGTGTCGACCCAACCACTTAAGGGATCCTGCCCTAGACATTTTGTGTCGACACCAAAGGCATTTGTGTCGACACCTGCCACGAAAATTCAAACTCGCGGCAGATCTCAACGGCTGAATTTTTGACATTTATTGCTCCCACCTACCTCCAATGGTCATAAATGCACAAGAGCTTTTATAAGGAGTAACTTATCAGCATTTACTCCAACTGGAGACTAAAATTTACTGTTTCATTGCTTGAATCAAACTCAGAAATCTCATGCTCTCATTTATTGCTGAATCTCCAACTCTTATTCCTCATCTTTCTTTACTTTCTCATTTATTATAAATCTTTTCTATAAAGAGAGTGAGTGTTTTTCTTCATTAATACTCTTCATTTATTGTGTTCAGGAGTGAGACACTTTTTATCCTTTGAGTGAGTGAGTAAATCTCATCAAAGAAGAGTTCAAGAGAGATTAGAAGAAAATAGGGACTTGTTTTCATAGGATCTTCATGAAGCTGTTAGGCTTGTGAATGTGCCCGTAAATATTCATCTCATTTCAAGCGAAGTCTTAAAAATTGTAAAGGTTTGGAATACACCAGTGAAGTATTCTATATAGTGAAAATACTCAAGGGAGAACTTGAGGAGTGGACATAGGCTGAGATAAAGTCGAACCACTATAAATCCTTGGCGTTCGATTCTATCTCTCTATCCCTCATCTTCTAATATTTGCATTGCTTTAATATTTACTTAATTTTCTTTATTTGATTGCAATATTAAAAGGGTTTCTAAAAAGGTTTTTAGAATGCTATTTATTTTTTAAAGACCCAATTCACCCCCCTCTTGGGTTGCCTTGTTCTAACGAAGTGTTTGGATGAGAAGAGTGGAAGCGTAAGTAAGATTATACGAATTCATGGGTGTGATTTTTGAAATGGCCTTGAGTGAATCGAGTGTCTTGGTAGAATGTGGGTAAGATAAAATAATTAAAGTGCAAAAGTGATTCTTAGCTCGATTGTGTGGCAGAAAATGTGTGAAGGGATTGAGTGATGATGATAAGAGACTTTATAATTAGGAGTTAATACTGTTCCGTTAGAGGATTGTAGGTTAGATGGAACGTACGTGAAGGAAATATGTGACGAGGTTATGATTGGATTCATATGGGTAAGCATATACTTGGAGAGCGTTTAGTCTGTGTGGTATGTTTAGCTCTAATAACGCATAAGGTTCAAGTGGCGGTATTAGTCTTGATGGTCGTAAGGCTAGAGTGGTTCAACACAAAGTGGTGATGTGATTTCAAGTAAGTAATTGTTAGTCGATCGGGAAGTGGTCTTCGATGTACGTTTGAATATGGCAATGAGCTGGTTTTTGGTAGAGCGACAGTCTTTCCAAACAGAAGTGAAGAATGTTTGAATTAGTTTCAGTGGTGGGCTAGTTTAGAGGCATATGATCGCTTGTGGAAGTTGTACTCAATGTAAGTGGTGTTTTGGAGCCAACGCGTTCTCAATAATAGACTGGGGTCATGATACCATAAATTGAAAGTGCGAGAGTCAGAAATACCCGAGACTGCCCTTAGGACTTGTTGCGAACATTATAAATTTGTGGTGATGCCTATCAGGTTAACGAATGTACCTGTTGTATTTATGAACCTGATAGATCGAGTATTCAGAAGCTTTCGAGAAAAAATTGTAATTGTGTTGATAAACGATATTCAGTTATATTTTCAAAGTAAAGTGGAACACAGGAAACAATTCAAGAATCTTTGTAGATCGTGAGAAAGCACAAGTTGTATGTAAACCTTGGTAAGTGTGAGTTTTAGTTAGACCGGGTAATGTTTTTAGGTCATGTTATATCTAGAGAAGAAATTCAAATAGATCCAACCGAAGTAGAAGCAATAGCTAATGGACAAAGGCAAATTAAGGTGATAGAGATACGAATATTTTTTGGGGCTAGTTGATTATGTAACATGGTCCTTGAAGATTTGGTAGTAATTAGTTTAAGATGTTAAGTAGGATAAGACAACCTTTATTCTAAGTGTTGAACATATGGGCTCGATTTTATCCACACCTACAACAAAGAACGACTCAAGTAAATAAGACACAATTTTGGAGAACGAGAAGGGACAATGATAGTAAATCATCCTCAACCTTCCATACAATGAAGTACATGGCAAAATTTCCGGAACAAAATTTGTTTAAGGGGGGTAGTTTGTAACGACCCGATACAGACCCTAGTTGTGATAACCAGATTAATAATGACCCGTTGAAAGACCCTGCTCGAACCCAAGTAGTGACGGATAGTCCACAAGGTTATAGAGCATAAACGAGGTTCAATACCTTAACTCGAATAAAAAATCTTAAGTTCGGCCCGAAAACCCCAAAAAGGTCCAAAACTCAGGCTGTGAGACCCCGAACCTTGTTATTTTTAATTATTTATACATGATTCCGTGTTTTTCCTTCATGTTATACATTATCGATGCATGGTTTATGCTTTGGAGTTGTAGAACAGCATGTAGATGTGTTTTACGCTTTCTCGGACCTTATTTAGGCTTGTTGGGTTGGCCTTAGAACTTAAAACCGAGACTCAAAATCGTATGTTGGACCATGTAGGTTCGGTTGAGTTCAGTCGACTGAAGTGTAAACCAGTAGGTTTAGAACCTTGAGTTCGGTCGACTGGAGGGCTTGGCCCAGTCGACTGAACCACTTTTCTTGAGTTCGGTCGACTGAACTGAGGCGGTTTGCGTTTTTCGAGGCGCCTCAGTCGACATAAGTGGCCTTTTCAGTCGACTGAACAGGCTTTTTGGCATGCTTATATGTAGAAGAAGGAGCTGAAATGTTTGAAAAAGCTTATTTCTTTCTCGTTCTCTGCCTTCTATCTACATCTGTGACCTACCCGAGACTTGTTTTCAACGATCAGCTTGTGGATCTTTGCTATTCACGCTGCTAGCTTCGCGCTCATCCGATCTGATTCTCGTTCTGACGAGACCCTATTTTTGAGGCGTCAGGTTTTGACCCAACGAGTTAGGATTCTAGACCCTACTGCTGTATTAGGGTGTTATATATAATTGTATGCTTTTTCACCGATAGAAAATGCATAAAATGTCATATCTATGTTTAAACCTTGGGTTTTCGAGTAAAAAGCATGTTTTTCGCTTTTCTTGGATTAGTTCATCATATGACATGTGATTTTTATGGTTTTCAAAGGGTGTTCTTGAAAACGGTGGTAATTGTTGGAAAACGGAGGATTTTGATGGAAATCTCAACATTTTATGTTTTGGAGGTTTGGAGCTCGCCTTCGGGGTTGAGTTTTAGGTTTTGAAACGTTTTGTGAAAAATGGGGAAAAACATTTTTAAAAATATTTTGTTTGATCACCATGTTGATGGATGGATCTTTATACATGTATAATATTGTTTTGAGGAAATATTTTCGTAGTTGAGTTACGGTACTATTTTTAGAAGAATATCTACACGTACTGGGATGACGTGTATTTGGCACGAGTTGCCCTCGGTGAAAGTCCGAAAACGTGCGCAGCGTAGGTACTCAGGTCCTTTGGGCTAGTCCCCGTAAATTGAGACAAATGGGTGCTCAGCTCGCTCAGGGTCATAACCCGTAAATTAAGTGGGTACGTTCATGGTGGTCCGTATAGAACCTGTGCGTATCTAGGCCATCCCATGATATCTGGGGGTTAGATACTGGACAAGGGGTCTATAGTTGCTACCTCTATCCTCTTGTGATTGGTTCGGTACATAGGATCTTACTCTTCTTATTCTGCGATAGTACATTCTACGAGGGAACAATGTTTTGATTACTGTTTTTCCTTAACTATGATGGTTTTCTTGCATTATTTACAAATTCATGGGTTTAAGGATGGAAACAGGGTTTTATGATAATAAAACCATTTGGGAGGCTTCTGTTGGCCTGATGGGTAAACTTGTGGGTTTTTGGATGGAAAATCATTTTGGGTTGTGGTTGAGTTCGCTCCCACCATGTGATTGCATATTACCTGCTTTATAGCTTTATAGTTTGTTTTTATTGGGCTTCGGCTCACGGGTGGGACTTTTCTGTAAAACTATTTTCAGGAGATGATGTGGATGAGGTGTAGCTCTGGTGATGCCCGTGGTGGCAGAAGACTTTTATAGTTTCCCTTCTTGTTGGTATGCCTATTCCTGAAGGCAGTTTTGTAAGCCATAAGGCAATATATTTATACATATTATACAGGGTGTTTACTGTTTATGAGAGATGCATATTGGGTTTTCTTGTGATTTCAACAGGTGGATTTGAATGTATGAAAACCTAT
>JAULJZ010001880.1:0-17160 GCA_032270985.1 Heliamphora pulchella
GGGGGGGGTTGGTTCAGAGTTATGTGGGATGGTATCTTTTTGTGCTCGTGAAAAGTTAAATTGTGGTCAAGGGGTTGCTGTTTGAGTTCTGTTGGGGCTACTGGAGGTTTACCTGGTCGTTAACTTATCTTCAGGGCTCTTAGGATTAGTTCTCGACTATCTAGATATGAGGTAACTTAAGTGTAACCACCAAAGTAGACCACTGACCCAATAACTTAACAAAGAGCCTAACAACGCGGCCTAAAAGCTTAAGCTTAAGTTATTAGTAGTAGCTTACAAGTTTCTTTATATACCAGACTAAATTTTTATCTCCCACCGATGTGGGATGACCCTCACCGCATGGCCTAGGCTCTTCTCCTGGTTGGAATGTGGATTACAGCCCATTAGCGGACACAGAGCAGTCCATAAGCGTCCATAAAGTATACAACCTCAGGGCCTCTACCCCTCTCCAGAGCCTCTACTCCTTTATCCATATCACCACTGAGCCCAACATAGGAATCATGGTTGGCTCTGATACGGTCTTAACAATTTGAGCGGATCACGGACCTAATAATTTCAATAAAAAGTCTAACAACGCAGCCCAAAATACTTAAACTAAGTTATTAGTAATAGTCCACAAGTTTCTTTATATACCGGATATAATTTCTATATTCCACCGATGTGGGATGGGGGACCTGCAAAGTTATCTGCTGATGCAATCTTGGTCACAGCAACGTCACTCCTCTGTACGGTCTGTCGTATCAGGTGATATTTACGCTCGATGTGCTTCACCTCTCAAGGTAAACACATCTCGAGGTAGACTTTTGAAAATTCTTATTTGACTAAAAATTTGAGTTTGTGTACCCCAAAGGTATTAGACTATTTGCCTAATATACGAACAGATAATACCTAATTCTTTTCAGGTACTTGATTATATGTTTTACCGCTGTCCAATACTCTTTCCTTGGATTAGGCTGATATTTGCTAACCCTGCCAACGACAAAACAGATTTCGGGTGTAGTGCAACATCTGGGTCTAGTGCAAAGCATAACATACATGAGGGTTTTTTCTGTCAAAACATAAGGAACTGCCTTCATCTTCTCTATCTCAACAGCTGTCTTAGAACACTGATATTTGGATAGAGTGATTCCATGTCTGAAAGGAAGAAACCCTTTTTTGGAATCCTGCATGCTAAAACGAGTAAGGACTGTATCGATATAAGTAACTTGTGATAAGCCCAAAATTTGCTGTTTCCAATATCGCATAAGTTTGATCCCGATGATGTGACTAGCTTCTCCTAAGTCTTTCATATCGAAGGTCGGATAACCATACCTTCACTGAAGATTACACCTCTATATCGTTTTCGATGAGTAAGATATCATTCGCGTACAGTACTAGAAACACCATCATGCTTCCATCACGCTTCTTATACACACAGGACTCGTTAGGACTTGTGATCAAAATCAAAGACTTAATGGCCTGATCAAACCGAGTATTCCAAGACTTAGATGTTTGTTTAAGTCCATAAATGGCCTGATCAAATCGAGTATTTCAAGATCTAGATGCTTGTTTAAGTCTATAAATGGATTTTTTAATCTTGCACAACATATGCTCTTGACTTTTTGCTATAAACCCGTCTGGTTGTACTATATAGATACACTCGTCAATACTTTCGTTAAGAAAAGCTGTCTTGACGTCTATTTGTCAAATTTCGTAATCGAAATGAGCCGCAATGGATAAGAGAATCCGGATAAACTTAAACATAGCTATCGGCGAAAGGGTCTCCTCATAATCGATCACTTCCTTCTGAGTAAATCCTTTTACAACAAGCTTAACGGGGAAGGTTTCCACCTTTCCGTCTGCTCCTATCTTTTTCTTATAGATTCACTTGCATCTGATGGGTTTTATTCTTTTGGGTGGTTGTACAAGTTCCCAGACCTGATTAGAGTATATAGACTCCATCTCTGAATTCATAGCCTTTTTTCCATAGTTCTGCATCTTCATCTTGGAGTGTTTCGTTGTAGTTACAAGGTTCGGTATCCAGTTCTGCTGGGATACTATCAAAAGACTCTTCCAACAACGTATACCGATCAGGTCTACGAACAATTCTCCCACTACGACGAGGCACTACCTGTGTATGTGTACTAACAGTGACACGTTGTGTTGATTCCGAACCCTGTGCACTATCACCCATATGCTATTTTGGCTCGATCTGCCATCTCGAAAAGGAGACACGACTAAAGCGGATTGGTCATGATTGGGAGGATGCACTATAGCATTGCGTCAGCTCTCCCGCTGTTGCCATAGCATTGCGTCAGCTCTCATCTTGCTGCCCGTGAGCATAAGCCTCTCGCATTATTGGAAAAGGATGGTGGCGTAAAACTTAAAACACAAAAATGATCATACTCCATATTCAGGCCAACAAGAAAATAATAAACTCGTTCTTTCTCCACCATTGCCTGAAAAGTGACCGCATCCTAGGAACATATAGCTTGAAAGCTTTGATAGTAATCAAGCTCCTTCTACAAATTACTCAACTCAGTATAGTACTTAGCAAGAGATCAATCAGTTTGATTTAACCTATGATTCTTCTTTCGTAATTCATAGGCTTAAGGATCGTTACCCCTCTGTGAATAGGTCTGTGCTATAGCTGTTCGTATTTTGAGCAGTATCTTAGAATAAGAAGATATGGCTTATAATGGCTGCATCGAACTAATCAACTAAGCCATAACTAGGGAATTATTGAGTGCCATCTCTCACGAGTTAGTGCATTAGTTCCTGGTTCATTACTTCCCTTGTTATATATTTGGTCAAGCCTTAGCTGTAATATCCAAACTACAAGAACAAGACTAGATTAAATAGTTGCTATCGTCGAGCATCACCAAACTAATCTGAAAAGAACCTCCAAGAGGTCCTCCACGACTCATCACAGGCTCTTCACTGCAACCAAAAGTCTTATGCGCATCCATCATACCCAAAACTCATAAATCGGCATTGATCAATCATCGAAAAATAGGTTCAAAGGTTACGGGACTAGTAGATCGCAAGAGAGAGCAGAAAACAATGAAGCAAGAACTTGGGTGAAAGCCAAAATACTAGGGATCAACAAGGGCCGAAGCTTTGCAAACTCTTTGGTACTAAAAAAGGTAGAATAGAAGATCTTTGAACCAAAAAAACACGCGAAACGTCAAAGATCTTGCAAAGGAACCGTATATGGTACTAAATCAGCCATTAGAAAGGAGAATCATGGGTCCATTCAAACCGATTCTAGAAAAAAATTAGTTCACAAAAAAACCCCTAAAGGGCTGAGAAATAGAATACATTGGGGATAACCGCTAGGTCATCAGCAAAAAATTTGAAAAAAATGTAGACTATCTTTACCCTATTCGATGATGCGGGTTTTTTTTTTTTGAAGATCTGATGAATAGCAAGAACAAATTTCAAAAAAGTTTGCTTTGATATCAAGTTAAAATCAAGAGAATATACAAAATGAGAATAAATCAAGAGAGAGAAAAGAAGAGGAGGAATTGAATGATGACTAAATTGAGAGAGCTGCTAAACTAGGGAAACTTTTCTGAACAGTAGTATCTGTATTAGTATACACTAAAGGACACGGATAACCCTGAACTAAAATATAACACACACAAATCCCATCAACATATAGTTAATTAATTTCATATTATTAAATTATTATCTTATTTATTTGTTAACCAAATTACCGGTCTTTACACTAACTTAGTTGCTTATCGATCATTAAGATTTCTAGAAAAGATGAAATTCTAAGTAATCGGGAAGTGGGAATCTCTATGAGGAAATTGTGGAAGCAACTTGATGGGGATCACACGAGGCCTAAAATTCAGCACACATATGTTAGACGAGGTCGAAAGAAGAATTGATTTATTTGACTTGCTTTAATTAGATAGAATCTCAAACTTTATATACGGAGTTTTCTCTTTTTGTGGGACTTGATTCTCTCTCCTCCTTCCTTTATTGTGGGATTTGATTTGCGTTCTATATTTATAGATTTTGTGTTCCGTCTATAAATATGATGCCTCATAATGCATTGAGGACACTTTTGAATGAATAAAATTTGAGTATTTGAATTTAGAATGTTATTGAATTTTCTGTTCTTTAGTATTTAGTTCTTTAATCACCGGCCGCTTGGCATCAATTGGTATCAGAGCAAACATCGATTATGTCGTTTGAAGCACCAGTCTCGTTAAACAACAATTAGTTGAACAAAAATAAACACAAAAAGAAGAAATCGAAGCAACGATGCCATCTCCTCACGCTACTGCTGCCTTTATGCGCCGCCACTGTTGCCCTCATCCCTCGCCGCCAATGCACCATCGTCGCTTAACGTTGTTGCTGCCTCTGCCCTAGAGCTTCAACACTCGAGTCTCCATCGTCGCTAACGAGCCGCCATCAACTCTACTCGCACTGCCACCGCTGTCGACCCTCGACACCTCTGCAACCATCGCACCTCCGCTCGCTTTCAATGCTAGACTCGTCGTCGCCATCGTGTTCCAAGTTGCCGTTGCACCCCAGGTTTTGTTGCCCCCGCCGTCGTCGCCGTTGCACCCCAGGTTTCGCTGCCGCCGCCGTAGCTTCCAGACAACTCCATCGCCACCGCCTCAATCGCTCTGAGTCGCCAAGCTCGATATCCTCATCCTGCTCCGCCAGTCGTGCCATCGCCGCTCGCCTTTGTCAATTTCAAGTCTTCACCGCTACCTTCAGCTGCTGTAAGCCGGAGTCGCAAGAGTCGCCATCACGACACCTTGCCTTTGCCGTCGCACCCTCTTGTCGTCGCCGCCTGAGGCACCGCTGCACTTCATCACCGTCGCACCTTCGGTCCCCTGCTGCGTTGACAGCGAACCCTCTATAATCCCCAAACCCTAGCTGCTGCTCAGTTGCCCGCATATTCAAATCCCACTAGCCTTGACTCGACCTGACTCGACTTCTTTTGTTCTGAACTAAGCCCAATCCATACCCTTGACTGACCTGACCCATTCCCTTTAAACCCAACCTTTTTAAACAGCCAGAAAAAAAAAACAAATAAACTTGCACTTTGAGAACTCCTCTTTGTTTTAGGTAGAACCTATAACTATTCGTGACTTAGCCGACCAACAAACTTCCTTGGAACACAGGGTTGATATTCTAGAAGAAAACATGATCACAACACAAGACAATATGCGTGCCATGCAAACCCTCCTGGCCAACTTCAAGGCCGAATTTGATGCCTTTGAGACAGCGATGCGTCAAATTAATATCGAGGCTCAAGTCCGTAGACAACCGACTAAATTTCACAAAGAACTCCGTAGTCGAACAAGGGTTTGCCAACAGGGACAAACATTTGGGCAAGAGACCGCTTAACGGAGTTCCAATTGATGGCCATGCCACCATCCCGCCACCTGCCGGCGGTCGCCTACTTGTCCCTCTCATTCCATCGACCCATTCCTTTAGCCCCTCAACCATCCCTCATTCGTCTCAAGTCTACTTAGGACCAGAGGTTCTCGCTGCCCACGATTGACCCCACATGTTTCGCCCATCCTACCCTGAGTCAGATGATATCACAAGGAGAGTTAAAGTGGATGTCCCTTCATTTGATGGATCCCTCAATCCTAGTGTTTTCATAGATTGGCTGCATGCGTTAGAAGATTACTTTGATTGGTACGGAATGACCGATGACAAAAAGGTTCTCTTTGCTAAGATGAAACTTGCTGGCTCTGCCAAAATTTACTGGCAAGGAGTACAGAGGGACCTCACCCTCTTGGGGGAAGCGTCATTCACTCAATGGGACGACATGCGGTGAAAATTGAAAGAAAAATATCTTCTTACAAGCCATCGCAAACAACTAATGAACCGGTGGCTTAACTTGAAGCAAGGTTCATTAAGTGTAACTGATTATATTGCCAATTTTGAGGTATTAATGTTGTGTTGTGAGGTACATGAGGACCAATGGATTTGAGTCACCAGATTTATTAATGGGTTACGATCCGAATATCATAAAGACCTCAACATGCACTTTTCACAGACTTTATAGGATGCTTATCGTTTAGCTAGGGACCTCGAAGGTTATCTTGGATCCACTAGTCAACGCAGGCTTGCCTCACAACCTGGAGCGGCGTTCCCCACTAGACCATTTGATCTATCCAGGGGAGGGGTACCGTTTCAAATTCGAGGGCCTGCTCCTTTTCATTCTTGTGAAAATCAACCTCCACCCATAATCTCTAGAGGTCATTACAACCCCAATCAGGAAAATCCGCCTCAACCCAATGTGCCCAAGAACCAGGAGTCATCCTCTAACCTTCGTAGGGATAGCCCACCTATCGAGTTCTATCATTGTCATGGCATAGGATATATCTCCGCGCGTTGCCTGCATCGTACCTTAACTATAGGAGGAGGGCCACAACACGAGGACGACGAGCCTCAAGTAGTTGAACCCTTAGAATCCTGTGACCCTGGCGAGGAGATAGATGGAGGGTGGCAACCCCCTGATTTTAGCGTTCATGTGATGCGATGCATTGTGGCCACCCCCGTCAATACTGACATTGGAAGCGCACCACTATTTTTCACACTTATGTGAAGTGTGGCGATAAGGTTTGTAAACTCGTCATTGATGGAGGGAGTTCCACGAATGTGGTGTCCAAATCGGCTGTTGCTAAATTGCAACTCACCCTTGAGCCTCACCCTCGACCATATCGAGTTGCGTGGGTAGATAAAACTTCTTTACCTGTTTTGGAGTGTTGTCAAGTATCCGTCCAGATGGGCCCTTATTCTGCTACCATTTTATGTAATGTCCTGCCTATGGACGTTGCACATGTGCTTCTAGGTCACCTTTGGCTCTACGATGTAGATGCCCAAAACTTCGGTTGGGAGAATACTTTTGTTTTCCTCCATAATGGGCAGAAAATCTTGTTAAAGCCTGCCAAACCTAGTGAAATGGACAATATCGTGACTGATAAAGCTTCATGCCAAGCCCCAAGTACGCGTAGACCTCACCTACTAACTCGTTGGGCGTTCGCCCTGGAGAGTAGGGACTCGAGTGTGCTTCTCGCCTTAGCATGCAAAGGTGAGATTCAGTTCCCTCACGACTTACAAAATTCTGCACCCCGAGAGATTGGACAATTGTTGCTTGACTTTAAAGATGTGATACCAGGTGAATTACCGAATGAGTTGCCCCTTATGCGAGTTATTCAGCATGCTATCGACTTAATACCTGGTTCGTAGTTGCCTAATCTTCCACACTATCAGTTGAATCCTAAGGAGCGTCTTGAGATGAATCGCCAGTTTCGCGATCTCTTAGAGAAGGGTTACATTTAGCCTAGCCTTAGCCCTTGTGCTGTGCCGGCCCTTTTAATTCCGATGAAGGATGGATCGTGGTGAATGTGTATGGATAGCAAGGCGATCAATTGAATCACCGTAAAATATTCGTTGTCCATGCCTAGACTTGACAACCTCTTTAGACTAAATGGCTGGCTCCCAGTGGTATTACAAAATTGACTTGCGTAGCGGGTACCATCAAATCCGAATTTGGCCTGGCGATGAATGGAAGGCTGCATTCAAAACCCAAGATGGGTTATATGAGTGGTTAGTTATGCCCTTCGGGTTATCTAATGCTCCTAGTACCTTTATGAGGGTCATGACCGAGACTCTTCGTCCTTTCATAGGCAAGTTTTTGGTGGTATACTTCGACGACATTCTTATCTACAGTGGTACTCGAATGGAGCACCTCAATCATCTTCGTCAAGTATTCAACACTCTCAGGTCTGCTAAATTATATGCTAATCTCAAGAAGTGCTCTTTTATGCAGACCCAAGTTCTTTTCTTAGGATTTACTATTTCCGCATTAGGTGTCGGGGTTGATACCGACAAAGTCAAAGCTGCCCGGGAATGGCCAGAACCCACTTCAATTCATGCGGCCCGTAGTTTTCATGGGTTAGCCACCTTCTATAGGCACTTCATTAAGGGTTTTAGTACCATAATGGCTCCCATTACTGACTGTCTAAAGAAGGGAGAGTTTAGGTGGACAGTTGCTGCCGCTAAAGCTTTTGTTGAGATTAAGCAAAAAATGACTGAGGCGCCAGTTTTAAGGCACCTCGACTTTTCCAAGGTTTTCGAGGTCTCGTGTGAGGCTTCGGGGATTGATATCAGGGGTGTCTTGAGTCAAGAAGGCCATCTGATCGCCTACTTTAGCAAAAAACTCAATGATGCTAAATTACAGTATTTTACCTATGATAAAGAATTTTACGCTGTGGTACGAGCCCTACGCCATTGGCGGTATCATCTCTTGCCCCAGGAATTCGTCTTGTATTTAGATCATCAAGCACTTAGATATCTGCATTCACAGATGAAGCTTAATGCTCGCCATGCCGGTTGGGTCAAAGATAACACTATTTTCCACGTAGTTCTCGATGACAACCGTCGTGAACATGTTGACTTCATCATTAAAGATGGCTACATATTTCGGGGGACTAGATTGTGCATTCCGCGTACATCGCTCCGAGAGTTTTTAGTATGGGAATTACATGCGGGTGGTTTAGTAGGACATTTTGGTCGGGATAAGACAATAGCCTTGGTGGAGGATAGGTTCTATTGGCCGACTTTAAAATGGGACGTCGCTAGGGTTGTATCCTAATGTCGTACGTGTCAACTCGCCAAGGCTAGGAAAAACAACACTGGTTTATACACTTATCTTCCCGTTCCACACGAACCTTGGAAAGATCTTAGTATGGATTTTGTTCTTGGATTACCTCGAACAGCTCGGGGCCACGATTCCATCTTTGTTGTTGTTGGTCGATTTTCGAAGATGGCCCATTTCATCCCTTGCCATAAGTCCACAGATGCCTCCCATATCGCTAGATTGTTCTTCAAGGAAGTAGTGTGACTTCATGGGTAACCGACTTCAATCGTATCTGACCGAGATGTCAAATTTGTCAGTTATTTTTGGAAAACTCTTTGGAAGCTTTTTGGCACTAATTTGAAGTTTTCCTTTGCCTTTCACCCTTAAACTGATGGACAAACTAAGGTCATTAATCGTAGTTTGGGTGCTCTCCTTTGGTGCCTAGTAGGCTAAAAGTTGGGTAATTAGGACTTATTACTGCATTCGTAGAGTTTTCTTATAACAGTTTCGTCAATAGGTCTACGGGTAAGAGCCCTTTTGAAGTTGTTCATGGTTGGACGCCTCGCCAACCTATCGACCTAATCCCTCTGCCACCCGATTCTCGACCTTTTGAATTGGCGGAGTCTTTTGCCCAATACATTCGTGACCTCCATACTGACATTCGACGCAAGATTGCTCTAAGTAATGATGCTTATAAACTTGCTGTTGATACTCACTGTAGGCATTAAGAGTTTAATGCTAGTGACTATGCTATGGTGCGTGTGCGTCCCAAACGTTACCCTAAGAACTCTTTCAAGAAATTGTATGCCTAATCCATTGGACCTCATCGCATTATTCGTCGTTTGGGATCTAATGCATATTTACTTGACTTACCATCTACAATGAACATTAGTCCTATTTTCAATGCGGAGGACTTGTTCCCTTACCGAGGCACATTTGAGCCCCCCATAGTTCCCGCAAGTATCTCACCACGGGGAGCCCCTACACCTCCCGCATAATTGCCTCCTTGCCTAAATCTGTAGCCAGATCAAGTTGACAAAGTCCTAGATGACGAGATTATCGGGTCTTTTCACGGTAGTTACCAGCGTTACCTTGTCACATGGCAAGGTTGTCCACTCTCTGATGCTACTTGGATTATAGATGAGAAGCTGCTGCGCCTTGCACCAAATCTTTTAGAATAGTATCACAGTCACCACTCTCCGGAGTCGAGTTCTTTTCCACCGGGAAGAAATGATGGGGATCGCACGAGACCTAAAATTCAGCACACATGTTAGACGGGGCTGAAAGAAGAATTGATTTATTTGACTTGCTTTAATTAGACAGAATGTCAATATTTGTTTATGGAGTTTTCTCTTTTTGTGGGATTTGATTATCTCTCCTCCTTCCTTTATGGTGGGATTTGATTTGCTTTCTATATTTATAGATTTTGTGTTCGGCTTATAAATATGAGGCCTCATAACGTATTGAGAACACTTTTGAATGAATAAAATTTGACTCTTTGAATTTAAATTGTTATTTAATTTTCTGTTCTTTAGTATTTAGTTCTTTAATCGCCGGACGTCTCGCATCACAACTAATACATTATGAGCCATGATAAATTTATACAAACAATGGAATAATTTTAACATGAATGTTCACGCATAAATTTAACATGAATGTTCACCCTCCTAATGTTGTCCAGGAAAAGAACTTCTGCACATGTCATGTTGCAAGATATTCTTCACCGTGATACATGTTTTTAACATGAACAGTTGAATTCTTTGATAAGGCTTTAAGCTTGTGCTTTGCCTGCCTTCATGTTATTGCAATTTTACATTATCTGTACAGGAGAAGAAAAACATGAATTGGTTATGATTTAACCATTAGTAGATATCATGTTAAATATAACTTTATATTACGTTCGTTCTTTCTTCAATTAGGGAGTTCTAGCTGATATTCTAGAACCGATAATGGGAAAAGGACTTATACCTGCTGATGTCAATACGTGGAAGCAGAGGAGACGAGGTGAGTATCTCCTGTAGTGCCATCTACCTAGGCTATGCATTCACCACCAGTTGTGAACAGCATACTGTTCTTGATATGATACACATGATGGAATATGATTTAGATTCAAAATGGTGTGTATCGCATTTATCTGATAATATTGCCAATATGTATTTCGTGTTCAATGTACTTCAAATTGCACCATAAAGATATGGGAATGCCTTGATTGCTTTTGGAAATGTTTTAGACAAATGAACTTTGAATAGAAAAGTATGTAGAAACTTCTGTAGTATAGTATGTTTTAAATATTCATGATTAAAAGACTATGTATTGTTGGGGCAAACTGCCAAGATCCTAAGATTATATATATGATTTTAGTCAAAAAAACAATCCGAACGGGCAATCGCCGAAACATGCTCCAGATTAAAATTTTTTGATATCGAACAATTAAAAAATAAAACTCGGTGTAACTCCCAAAGTTAGTTTAGGATTATACATTTCGAAATCTGGTTGGCTTGATTTCGTTTATTGCAACAAACTTTAGTCAACAAGTTTCTGCGGTTTTTAACTAAAAGTTAAATATGCCAATCAAGCCTTCAGCTGTATTCCCAAATGCAAAACACGAACAAAGTATAGACTTTGATCTATCGTGTTCTTCAAAACCTGTCTAGCTACCTATTCTTTGGTTTTCACAATACGTGGAAACCCTAGAATCGTTATGAATTAACTGGCGACTAGGTTTTATAACATCATATAAATAGGCTACAGCAGGGACATGTGGAGTAAATAAGACGTGGGCTCTTAATGTAATTATGAAATCTTAGCTCAACCCAGAAGCAATTTCATAAAAACATAAATTATAATTCATTCCATTAGAAAATTATAATTGCACTCCCAGTCTTATTCTCAAAACCGAAATATTTGAGATTCTGATATTAAATGCTTATTTATTCTCTCTATGTTAATATTATAGATACCGGCCAATTAAATTAAATTACTAACAATTATATTTAATCGGATTTTTTGAAAAATCCTTAAGATCTTCTGTTTAATTTATTTGACTGCCGGATTATAAAATCCACCTGTAGGATTTGGTACGGTCAAAACTTATAAGCTTTTTTTAAGGTATGGTCAAAACTTATCATCAATCCCGTTCACGGGATATGGATTCCGTCAATAATTAATATTCACCATATAATTAACGCCGTTATCCAACTCACTGGGATTATAGACCCGTAAAAGATTGCACTCTTTAATGAATCAAAAAAACGAATATTAAATATACGTGTATAATAATTATTTCGGGATTAAGAGCAGAAATACTCATAATAACTATGGAGTGTAAATTAATTTATATAGTTAGTATAAAATTAATTACTCAACGCGGTCTTATTCAACACATAAAGTGTATTAGCATAATGAGTGCAACAATTGTCGAAGCAAATACCATTTCTCGTAATCAAGATAGGTTTACTAAAACACTAGGCTACAGTCGTACTGATGGTGTGTTCAATTCCCTCTAAGACTGTAAACCATAAACTTATATTTTACAAGAATCGATAAACTGATCTTCTGTGTGTAAGCCGAACTCTACACACCAGATAAAATACTATGTAGAATTAAATACACCCATGTACAACATTAAATAAATAATGAAACGCATACATTGGTCATTAAGATTCTCATAAAAATAAAAAAATTAATTTTATTAAAAATTAAAATTAAATACAAAAATCAATACCATGGTTTTTAGTATACAATCCAGATAATTTTTCACTTAACCTCAAAACCATGTTGCCATATAAGACTCCTATGCACTTTACATGATTGTCAAAAGTCTTAGCTGGTCAGCTCTTTGTAAAAGGATCTGCAAGGTTGTCTATTGATACAATCTTGGTTACAACAATGTCACCCCTCTCTACGATTTCTCGTATTAGGCGATATTTACGCTCGATGTGCTCCACCTCCCAAGGTAAACACATATCTCGAGGTAGATTTTCAGGAATTTTTATCTGACTGAAAATTCGAGTCTGTGTACCCCAAATGTACTAGACTATCTGCTTGGTATGCTAACATATAATCCCTAGTCTTTTTCAGGTACTTGATTATATGTTTTACTGCTGTACAATGCTCTTGCCTTGGATTAGGCTGATATTTGTTAACCATGCCAACGGCAAAACAGATGTCGGGTCTAGTGCGAAGCATAGCATACATGAGGCTTCCTACTGCCGAAGTATAAGGAATTGCCTTCGTCTTCTCTATCTCAACAACTGTCTTAGGACACTGATTTTTGAATAGAGTGATTCCATATCTGAAAGGGAGAAACCTTTTCTTAGAATACTGCATGCTAAAACGAGTAAGGACTGTATCGATATAAGTAGTTTGTGATAAGCCCAACATCTGCTGTTTCCAATCTCGCATAAGTTTGATCTTGATGATGTGACTAGTTTCTCCTAAGTCTTTCATATGAAGGTCGGATAACCATACCTTCACTGAAGATAACACCTCCATATCGTTTTCGATGAGTAAGATATCCACGTAAAGTATCAGAAACACCACCATGCTGCACTCTTCTTATACACACTGGACTCGTCAGGACTTGTGATCAAAACCATAAGACTTAATGGTTTGATCAAACCGAGTATTCCAAGATCTAGATGTTTGCTTAAGTCCATAAATGGCCTGATCTAACCGAGTATTCCAAGACCTAGATGCTTGTTTAAGTCTATAAATGGATCTCTTAAGTTTGCACAACATGTGCTTCTGATTCTTTGCTATAAACCCATCTGGTTGTACCATATAGATACACTCGTCAAGACTTCCGTTAAGAAAAGCTGTTTTGACGTCCATTTGTCAAATTTCGTAATCGAAATGAGTCGTAATGGATAAGAGAATCCGGATAGATTTAAGCATTGCTACCGGCGAAAAGTTCTCCTCATAATCGATCACTTCTTTCTGAGTAAACCATTTTGCAACAAGCCTAGTTTTGAAGGTTTCCACCTTCCCGTCTGCTACACTCTTCTTCTTGTAGATCCACTTGCATCCGATGGGTTTTATTCCGTTGGGTGGTTCTACAAGTTTCCAGACTTGATTAAAGTACATAGACTCCATCTTTGAATTCATAGCCCTTTGCTATAGTTCTGCATCTTTATCTTGGAGTACTTCGTTGTAGTTATAAGGTTCGGTATCTAGTTCTGCCGGGATACTCTCAAAAGACTCTCCCAACAATGTATACCGATTAGATTGACGAACAACCCTTCCATTACAACAAGGCACTACCTGTGTCTATGTCTTAGCAGTGACACGTGCTGATTCTGAACCCTGTGCACCATCACCCACATGCTGCTTTGGTTGTGAAACCGATATTTCAATGGTAGCACCCTGATTTGGTTCAGGATCTGCACGTATCCTGATAATCCTCCTATTACGACAAGACAATGGGATATCGATAACACTTTCTTGTGGCGCTTCTCCTGTCCTAATGGAAGGTACATAAAGACAATCTTTTAATATTAAAAACATATCTCTACTTAAAGTTCAAACAACAATATATATTTTAAGATAGTGAATTCAAAATTAAAATTTAATTAACAAATCCAATATTGTGCTTTTATATATACAATACTTTATAATTATTAAACATTTAATGACATTTTAGTTGTGCATTATGAATTTATAATACATAAATTCATTAATTATTACACAAAAATAATTAAACTGTTAATTTTAATTAGATTATATAGCAAAAAAATTAAGACATATATTGAATCATGTCTAGAAAATAAAGAAAATTCATCAAAAATTATTTTAAACTTCAATAAATATATTTATGAAATAAAAAGATGTAAATCAATTATTTTTTATTGAGTTATGCAAAAAAATAAAAAAATGCACGGCTCCGGGTACCGCTATCGTTATGCTATGGCCGCTACGCCTCGAAACCACATCACCACTACCGTTACTGTTACGCCGATCGTTACCGCTATTTAAAACTATGGTATAACCCCGTGGAGTTCCCTAATCCAATCCGAACTGACGCGCCACTTTGTGGGGATTATATGCCATCGAGCCATACTCGTCATCCACGAAATATGGCAAGGACCCGGGGATAAGGCAAAGCACAATCAAAGAGGTAGCGTCGGACATCATCTTGCCCTCAATCATCGAGACCCCACCCTCCAAGGAACGAAGTGGCGCCTTAGCAACCTCAGCTAGAGGAAGGACATAGGGCCTGGGCACAAACTCTCGCACGTCATCTATAACAGTAATCAGTGCACCTCTAATAGATGTGCCAGACCACCTCATAGAGCGGCCACTACCCCTCCGCCTGGGGCGAGTATCCTCACCACCTCTTAAAGGCTAAAGCATGTGGTGCTGGTGCCACAGTGGGATATCTCTCAAAGAAAAACATCTGCAAGAATGATGAGTGCGCGTAGCTGACCATGTCATACCTCCCCATCGAACGCTCTGCATCCATCTTTAACAAATCAAGCCTCCTGTATAATGTGCCAAGGAATAAAGGAGCTAAAGTCACGAGCTGCCCAATCGATAAGATGGCTACTAGGTCAAAAAGGCTCGCATCAATATCGTCCTGTGGTGACCCTGGAAAAATGTACCAAGACAACCAAAATGCCAAAAATGCTGCAAGATGCTGTGGCTTATTTAGACCCTCGCCAGGAACGTTGTCGCGCGGCTTAGCAGCATTTGCACCCCTCAAATCTCGATACTAATATCGTACCCATCCGGCAAATGTATTCTTAGTACTACCTCGTAGTGCCGTACCTCTGAACTCCCCTTTCTGATAAGCACTATGCCTCTTTCCTGCCAACTCCATAGAAGCTTCTAGCACAGATGATATCCCCTATTGTTGAGAAGATAAGCTCCTCATTGAGGGATCTGCAGTACCGAGACTAGGAAGACACATCGACACAGCAACGTCTTCTAAAGTAGTCCCCACCTCCCCCCAACTAGTAATAAAGGTGTGAGAGGTGGTGCTCCATTGAGATACCAAAACATCTAGCCAATTCCTGTTCCTTCCCACAGCGAGCTGAAATACATTCTGTATACCAGGAAGTACCCCAGCTGCCTTGAGTAACTGCACATAGTCACCATCTTCTAGGATCTCTGTCGCCCAAACCTCAAATGCTCAGTGAGGCTGAGTACAACTCTCGAATGAAGTAAAACTGTATGGACATTGGCCACCCTCAATACAAAACCGCAACACCGAGTCAGGGGGTATGAACTCCATCTCATCCCTTTCTGCCTCTGGCCAACCAAGAAAGATATCAAACTTGGTATCCGTATCATCATCT
This sequence comes from Heliamphora pulchella, assembly GCA_032270985.1. Lineage (NCBI taxonomy): Eukaryota > Viridiplantae > Streptophyta > Magnoliopsida > Ericales > Sarraceniaceae > Heliamphora > Heliamphora pulchella. The sequence continues at coordinate 15,898 of JAULJZ010001880.1, forward strand.
CCAAACTTTGACATGCAAACCCACATCTTTTATCATCTGAACCTAGGAAAGGAGCTCTATGCCAGTGGGCACGGGAAGGTACCTCCGGAGGTGTTGCTCCTTTCTCCGCCTTGAGTTTAGTACTCTTCTTGGTCCTCTTAGGCTTAGTTCATTTTCCTGTGGCTATAGCACCTCCCTGCGGCATGATTGTCAACAACAACAATAAAAACATGTTAGAGAAAGGCACTTTAGTCTTCCAAAAAAAAAAAAAAATTTAGCTGCGGCACCCCTACCTCCATAACTCCTAGCTTCATAAAACCTACCTCCTTAAATCTTATCTCCATCTATATGTAGTGTTTTACCTCCACGGTAGCTTACCAAAAAAAAAAAGCCGCGTCACCCCTACCTCCATAGCTCCTACCTCCGCAAACATTACCTCCACAAAACCTACCTCCTCAAACATTTATCTCCATCCATGTAAAAAGTTTTACCTTCACGGTAGCATAAAACAAAATAAACAAAATAACAAATAAAAAAAAAATCAGCGAAGAAGTACCGCGGTACCCCTTACCTCCATCACCCCTACCTCCGTAACCTCTACATCCGCAAATGCTACCCACCTCCTCAAACCTTATCTCTACTTATAAGAAAACAAAAAAAGTTTTAACTTCCACAACCCTGCCTCCTCAAACTTTTTCTCCATCTATATAAACAGTTTACTTCCTCGGTTTTCACGATGGCTTAAAAAAAAAAATATGAAATCAGCGAGGAAGTACCGCGGTACCCCTTACCTCCATCACCCCTACCTCCGTAACCTCTACCTCCGCCAACACCACTTTCTGAAACCTTTATTTCCATCCATATAACAAGCTTTACCTCCACGGTAGCATTAAAAAAAAAAAAATTTCAGCAAAACAGTACCGTGGCACCCTTACCTCAACAAACCCCACCTTCTTAACCCCTACCTCCATAACCTTTACATCTGCGCAACCCCCCCCCACCTCATCTCCCTCGCGCTCACCAGCCTCCACTATTCCTTCCTCTGCTTCACTTCCAAAATATTGCTCACTTAAAAAAAAAAAAAAAAGGCCACAACTTCTCTTGGAAACAGCCCCCTTCACCTCACTGACCCTTCCTCTCCTCTCCTTCACCTTGCCGACCCTTTTTCTATCCTCCATTCACCGACCCAACTAAAAAAAAAAAGGAAAAAGAAAAAAGAAACTGGACACAGTTACCACCACCGCGAACTCCCCTCTTCTCCCTTGTCCCCGCCGACCCCTCTCC
>JAULJZ010001891.1:0-17157 GCA_032270985.1 Heliamphora pulchella
GTCAAACAATTCTTGTGCCACAAGTATGCTACATGATTATTGAAAATTTCGTAGTAGTCGGTTTAAGAGATTAGTAACGTTAAACAACCACTTTTCCCAAAATGTTGAACGTATCAACCCAACCTTGTTCACACCCTCAATAAAAAAAAAAAAAAAACAACTCAAGGACACAACTTCAAAGAGAAGAGATGCAAGCAATCATCTACAACCTTTCACGTGAAATTTCGATGACGAAATTTATTTAAGGGAGTTAGATTGTAACACCCCGATCCGAACCCTAGTAGTAACCACCTAGATTGTAACAACCCAGCTCAAACCCTAGTATTAGCGACGGATAGATAATTAAAATTTAAGTCGCTGCATGAACACGGAAAACCCTAATTAGCCCAAAAACCCTAATTAACCCAGAATCCTTGAATTTGACCCGAAAAACTCTAAAAGAGACCAAATACTCAGAGGTAAAATCCTAACACTTAGAAAAGTCTCAGAACAGCTTAAATTAAGTAAATAACATAAAATATTAAATTAAAAATCAAAAAATTCTCATAAATAGGGTAAAATAACCATTTTGCCCATAGTACAACAAAATATCATAAAAATCCAAAATTTGACACATAGACACCCAAAATCAGATATTTATATACAATTAATTAATAAAATACAAAATAACAACAAAAATAACCAAAATACCCTTGCATGGCCGGCCACCTAGGAACTTGTGCCTAAAAAGCTATTTTTTGCCTTTTTAAGCTCAAAAATGAGAAAAAGATGTATAAATTAAGTATTATTTTGACCCAATACTTTTATACATGTAATATATATGGTAATATAATAATATAGGTCAACAAAAGTAAACAAATAATTATTTAAAATCTCTACACAATAAATAAGTCAAAAAGCCAATTCTAGTCAAACTAGCTTAATTTAACTTAAAAGCCTACATTTATTTATTTAATTGCTATCAAAATTTTGATAAATCATGGGAAGACTAAATTAATTATAAATACATTAATATAATAGGTTTTAGTAGGTTTAGGTACATAAAATTAATATTTTATGCATTTATATTCACAAAATGTACCAAAAGACCATTTAAAACCCAAATTAATTGCAAATTCAGCTTTTTTAGTCTCCCAAACAGGCCTGGCCGAATTCTCCCTGCCCCAAATCTGATTTTTCATATCTCAATAAAATCCTACCTCTTAAGCAACCAATGAGGAAAAAAAATTCAAATTTTAAATTAAAAACCATAATTACACTCCATTACAATTTTTTTCCTATAAAACAAGACCTAAGCCCTCATTCTCCTTCATGAGCATTCGGCTGAGAGTGAGAGAAACCAAAAGCTTTTCAAGTGTTTTCAAGAAGAAGGAGAGGAGAAGAAAAGAAGAAGGAAGAAGGAAGGAAGGAAAATCCAAGGAATGTGCTATAAAACTAAGTCCAACCCTCTTCTAACCATTTGAGTTTCAAATAAGGTAAGCAACTCTCTTAAATCTTCTGATATTCTCTCCCAAGATACCCCTAAATCCATCTCTATAACAAACCCTAACAAAATAAAACAAAGAATGATTCAAAAAGGCATCGTAGGAGTAATTTAGAGACTATTTATGTATGAGTAAGTTTTGTATGTATTTACATGTGTGTATCTTTGAGTTTTATGGCTTAAACATGTTCTGGACTTTTGATATATGTGAGTTTATAACATGCATGTAAAGAAAACATGTCAAAAATGTACACAACATAAGCTAAACAATCAAAACCCTAAGTAGCCTTATTTTCTTGACTTACTCACTTTTTGTCACCAACTTTAAATCATCATAACTAAATGTAGAAAAATGGTCTTAAAGTGATTTTTGTGTCCAGATTTAGCTTTCTGAGTTATCGTTCATAAAAAATTGGTTTGAAGTGATTTTGTTTGGTAGAACTCTAGATATTTTATTTTTTCCAAAGCATGTTTGATCTTGACCACTCTGAGTTGTAAACCTAAAAACCCTATGTTAGAGTGGGAACCGAGATTAGGTCAAAACACAAAACAAGTAGAGGACATATTTATATTTCTGGCTACCAAAAATGAGCCACAAATATGAAGTCTTGATAGGTCAAAATCGTTTCCTAAGTCACTGTTAATGTTCAGTGACTGACAGACCTCTCTGTCACACATCCTTATGAGACTTAAAACCTAACTTTTTTTAAGCCAAATCCAAAAGTGGTGAACATGAACTTTGTAGCTAACATGTTAAAATAATTACTGAGAAAACATCAGCTCAAAATACCCGCGGATGATACCCCAAAGGTTTTGATCTTCCTATGTTAAAATCACACTCTGCAGACCCTTTTTAGGCTGACTGAACCCTTTTTATAAATTGGCCAAAATCTCAAACTTCTTCCAAATAACTTGCCTTAGCACAAACCATAAAACTTGTAGGGGACACCTTGAAATAAAATCTTACCAAAAATCAGATCTATATCCCTTTAAATGATACCCCAAAACTGTGGCCAACAGAGGCTCAATTTCTAAGATTTTCTCTATAAAATGCTGAATGATTTTTCCTAAAATAAAATAAATGATCATTTTACTTTAGGAACTGACCTTAGTGATAAATATGAAAGTTATAAAAAATATTTTTATCTAATTGGTGTTAAAATTTTAGAAATTAAATCAATGCTTAAGTGCTTCGAAACACCGTTACAACTTTAAAACTAGCAATTAAACTTATACTTAAAATTGGCTAAGTGTTTGAATGGTGTTAATTATGAGACTTGAGTGTGTGAACCTTATATGAACTTCATGAGTAATTAGTGCATAAAAATAATGCCTTTGATGAAATGAACTCATACTAATGGTTCGATTCTTTGTCACTTAAATTGTGGCTATGCTTCACATGATTGTACTCTACGCTTTACTGAGTTGTACCTTCTGCTTTAAAGACTTATACTTTATGCTATATTGGTTTGTACATCATGCCATGTTCAGTTTCATACCATGCTGTTGTTAAGTTGTACTTCAAGATATGAGTTGTTGTACCATAAGCATCCATGCACTACACTTTGGGCATCTTGTGGGCTGGTTTTTGTGCGCAAATTATTGGCCAGAGGATTTAGAATGAGGGTGGAGGGTTTGGAATAATATCATGATTGGAGAGTCCTTGTTCATGAGGGTGTTGACAATGGACCATATACGTCTTGAGCCGTGTTACGTCCTGAGCCGTATCACGTCTTGAGCCGAACTGCCGCTATATGCCGCAGTGATCGGGAAAGTTGATGAACGGGAACCTAACGTACGGGAATGTAGTGGTACCATTCGGGTTATTATAATGACATGTAGACTTTAGGCCATGTGCGCCCTGAGCTGTGTTACGTCTTGAGCTGTATCACGTCTTGAGCCGAACTGTCGCTATATGCCTCAGTGATCGGGAATGCTGACGAACAGGAACCTAACGTACGGGAATGTAATGGTGCCATTCAAATTATTATGTCAGCTTGATTTACCTCGGGTCATGAACGTCCTGAGCCGTATCACGTCTTGAGCCGAACAACTGCTATACGCCCCTGTGATCGGGAATGCTGACGAACGGGAACTTAACGTACGGGAACGTAATGGTACCATTTTGATTATCATGTTGGATATGATTGACTTTGGGTTATATCAGTCCTGAGCCGTGTTATATCCTGAGCCGTATCACGTCTTGAGCCAAACAGCTGCTATACGCCGCTGTGATCGGGAACCTAACGTACGGGAACGTAATGGTGCCATTCTGATTATAGTGTTGGGCATGATTGACTTTGGATCATATACATCCTAAGCCGTGTTATATCCTGAGCCGTGCCACGTCTTGAGCCGAACGTCCGCTATACGCCGTCGTGATCGAGAACGTTGGTGTACTAGAGCTTAACATACGGGAACATAATGGTGTTACTCAAATTTTGATCGGTTGATTTATAATTGGGTTGGGCAACTGCATTGCATTCATCTGCATCACGCACTTGCACAATTGTTCTTACATATGTTTATCCTGTTGAAAACGTTAAATTGTCTGTCTATTTGGCCTTAAAATTGTATTGGGTATTATATGATATGTATTTTAGGATATTTTGTTGGGAGTTTGTTATACGGTTTAGGGAATTTGTTTCTGGGCTCCGGCTCATGGCATTCATGCCACAGGTAAAGAAGAAGGACCTTTTGAGGAAGGCGTGTTCGTTGAGGAAGAAGACTACGAAGAAGAGGGATAGTGGCAGGAGCCGATTAACCCTAATGACGCAGCTTGAAGATGTAGGATGTCTACTTTTTTATATCTTTTGTTTAGTTTTCCACGGACATGATGTAACTTTTGTTAAAATTTCTGATTGACTGTAATCATTAAGTATTTGGAACAAATTCTGAACCATTAATGATGTATTAATTATCATATATAATTATGAATGTTCAGCTAGAATATGTTCCTTATTTATAGTTACATATGTCCCGACATGCTCGGGGAACGGGGTGTCACAGCTCAAATGTGGTGGACGTTTACCAGGACTACAATTGGAGGCACTCGGGAGGCATTCACCTAGGTATTTCTAGAGAAATACTTTCCTGTGACTCTGAGAGACCGTTACAGAGAGGACTTCCTCTTCCTGTCTTAGGGGACGATGACAGTTGTTGAGTTTGAGGCTGAGTTTACTAGCTTATCCCAGTTCGCATAAGAGATTATGCCAACTGACGAATTTCGAGCGAAGAGATTTGAGAGGAGTTTGAGGCCCGCTATCCGAGACAGAGTGGCAGCATTCAGGGTACAGGTCTTTACAGAGTTGTTAGAGACCGCCATGAAGGTGGAAGACGCTCTGAACGAGACGCGTAGGGACAGGGAAAGTAGGGGTCAGCAAGATGGGGGACGTGCCCAGTTCTAGGGACGCAAGGACAAGCATCGACGGACATCTGGTCTGAGTTCTCATCCGGTGGGGTCGTATCCGCCACAGTCTTCTACATCCACGCCTTCCGTAGCTTCAACGAGAAGGTAGGAGCAGAGGGAGCTTCTTTGTCATAGATGCCAACAGCCAGGGCATCGTGCGGCAAAATGCTAGAGTTCAGTGCCTATTCAGGCACAGTCGCTGTTGTAGGCACAGGGAAGGGGGCCAGTGGTATGTTTTGAGTGCGGCCAGTCGGGGTACATCCGTAGGAATTGCCCCAAAGGTGGGAGTATGCGGAGCACGGCTGGAGCACCTATTACTCCATCTGCCCAAGGACGCCAGCTATCTAGATTTACAGAAGGGGGGGCCTCTGTACAGTCGGGCAGACAGTCTACAGTTCAGGGCTATAGTGGACAGGCCAGGGCATATGTTCTTGTAGATTCCAGTTCTTCTAGAGCACTGGTCGTGTCCGATACTAATGCTACCACCTCCATGATCAGAGGTACTCTTCCAGTCTTTAGATCATGGGCCAGTGTTCTTATCGACACTGGAGCATCGCATTCGTTTATATCTTCTGCTTTTGCATCTGCATTGGGGTTGCAAACAGACCTGTTGGGTAGTGCTTTGAGCGTGGAGACCCCGGTAAGTGAGAGTGTGATGTTGAGTCGTGTTTATAGAGTCAACAAGTTGGAGATCATCGGTCATTGTTTAGAGTTTGATTTTATCATTTAGATATGACCTCGTTTGATGTGATCATAGGGATGGATTGGCTGACCACCTACCATGCCTTTATCGATTGTGATCGACGAAGGGTAAAGATTTATACACCGACGAGAGATTATTTTTTCTTTGTGGGTGACTGGGATGAGAGTTTGGTATCTATGCCGGGTGCTGCGCAGAACTAGGGTAACCTGGGTTTCCTCTTCTCAGCTCTCACGTTGGATGAGGAGGTTAGGGTTCGAGGAGAATTACCTCCAGTGGTTTGTGACTATCCGGATGTCTTTCCTGGCGATCTATTTGAGTTGTTGCTGAGTCGTGAAGTAGAGTTCTCGATTGAGTCGATTCCCGGAGATGCTCCCATATCCATGCCGTCTTATCGTTTTGCACCCGCTGAGTTATGTGAACTCAAGGTACAGCTTCAGGAGTTACTAGATAGGGGGTTTATACGCCCAAGTACTTCGCCTTGGGGAGCTTCTGCTCTTTTTGCTAAGAAGAAGGATGGATCCTTGCGATTGTGTATCGATTACCGGAAGCTAAACCAGGTGACAGCGAAGAACAAGTATTCTATGCCAAGGAAAGATGATTTGTTTGATTAGTTGAAGGGGTCAAGCTGCTTCTGGAAGATAGACTTGAGATCAGGATACCACCAGTTGAGGATTAGGGATGAGGACATAGCGAAGATCGCCTTTCGAACTCGTTATGGTCACTATGAGTTTTTGGTTATGCTGTTCGGTCTGACGAACGCACCAGCGACGTTTATGGGTTTGATGATATTCTTATCTACTCACCCACTAGAGAGGTGCACGAGGATCACCTACGAATTGTTTTACAGACTTTGAGAGAGCATCGCTTGCATGCGAAGTTCGAGAATTGTGAGTTCTGGATGACTGAGGTGAGATTTCTGGAACACGTAGTATCGACCGACGGAGTAGCAGTGGATTCGTCGAAGACTGATGCTGTGATGGGTTTGGAGCGATCAAAGAACGTCTTCGAGATCCGTAATTTTTTGGGTTTAGCAGGCTACTATCGGCGGTTCGTGAAAGATTTTGCGAGACTTACCGCGCCGATGACGCGGCTGACGCAGAGGGGGTTGTGTTTGTCTGGAGCGAGTCCTGTGAGTCGGCATTCCAGGAGTTGAAGACAAGGTTGACTAGCATGCCAGTGTTGATTATCCCAGAGCGAGAATTGGGGCATACAGTGTACTGTGATGCATCTCATGACGGTCTGGGCTGTGTTTTATTGTAGGGAGATAAGGTTGTAACCTATGGTTCTCGACAGTTGAAGACGCATGAGAAGAACTACCTGACGCACAATCTGGAGTTGGCAGCCGTGGTCTTTACCTTGAAGAAATGGCGTCACTATCTTTATGGTGAGCACTTCGAGGTCTTCTCCGATCACAAGAGTTTGACATACTTATTTTCACAGAAGGACCTAAACTTGCGCCAACGACGATGGATGGAGTTGTTAAAAGATTATGATTTTGACTTGCAGTATCATCCAGGAAAGGCCAATGTTGTGGCTGATGCCATCAGTAGGAGATCTTATGCGTCATTAGCTTATGTGGCAAGATGCAATTGGCATATGATTAGAGAGATTGGGGAGTTTGATTTGTGTCTCAGGGAGAGCGACAGGCGCCACCTAATTTTTGATAACTTTACCACCTGCATTGATTGCATGTTTTTAGAGGTCCAAAAGATGGATCAAAAAGCTCAGATGATATGAGATCGTGTTGCTAGTGGAGAGGATATAGCGAGATGGATTGCGAGTTCATATCAGGATTTGAGATTGGCTGGGAGGTTATTTGTACTAGAGGCATGCCGTATAGATATATTACGTGAGTGCCATCATTCTTGTCTTGCAGTGCACCCAGGAGGCACGAAGATGTATCACGACCTACATCATCAGTTCTGTTGGACGGGAATAAAGAGGGAAGTGATCCAGTTCATTTCTAGATGCCTCACTTGTCAGAAGGTAAAGGCAGAACACCAGAGATTGGCCGAATTATTACAGCCATTGCCGATATCAGAGTGGAAATAAGAGAATGTCACAATGGACTTTATGTCGGGACTTCCTCGATCACCTAGGAAACACGACGCCGTATGGGTTGTGGTTGATAGGTTAACGAAGTCTGCACACTCTCTCCCAATTCGTGTGAAGGATTCGGTGGATAGACTGAGTCGGTTGTATGTCAGAGAGATAGTACAGTTGTATGGTGTGCTGGTGTCTATTATTTCTGACCGAGATCCGCGCTTCACATCACGCTTTTGGCAGAGTCTGCAGGAGGCTTTGCGGATAAACTTGATGTTCAGTACTGCCTTTCACCCCAGACGGATGACAAGTCAGAGAGGACTATACATATTCTGGAGGATATGTTGAGGGCATGTGTACTTGATTTTAGGGGTTCTAGAGAGGAGCACCTATCGTTGGAAGAGTTTATATACAACAACAACTATCAGTTCAGTATTGGAATGGCACCGTATGAGGCTCTGTATGGTAGACCGTGTAGGTCACCCGTGTGTTGGATAGATGTGGGAGAGACTACAGTCTTGGGACCCGACATGGTGTGAGAGACGACTGAGAAGATTGTCGTGATTCGCCAACGTCTTATGACCGCGCAGAGCCGCCAGAAGTGTTATGCAGATCCGAGGAGTAAGACCTTTGGAGTTTGCAATGAAATATCATGTGTTCCTAAAGGTTTTACCACGTAGAGATTTGATGAGGTTTGGTCATAACGGGAAGCTGTTACAGCGTTTCATTGGACTTTTTGAGATTCTTGACAAGGTTGGAGATGTTACATATCGTTTAGCCTTGTCACCTCAGTTAGCATCTGTACACAACGTATTCCACATTTCTATGCTTCAGAGGTATGAGCCTGATCCTTCACATCTGTTAGATTCGGCCGAACTACGGATTGATGAGGATGTCACTTATGAGGAGCGTCTAGTGAAGATTCTAGACACGAAGGAGCAAGTGTTGAGGGGCAGAACAATTGTTTATATTAAGGTCCTATGGCTTCATCCCGGGGTTGAGGAAGCGACGTGAGAGCTTGAGTCTGGGGTGCGTGCTAAATACTCGGAGCTATTTACCTCATGACCTTGTAGTGAATTTCGGGGACAAAATTTCTTAAGGGGGGAGAATTGTGAGACCCAAACCCGTCTCCGTCTCTTTTTGAGATATTTATATATCTTTGACGTTTTCTTTCATTATATGAATAGCCTCGATGCATGAGTTATGCTTTAATGTTATGGAACAGCATGTATAAGTGTGTTTTACGCTTTCTTGGGTTTGGTTGAGGCTTGTTTGGCTAGTGTTTGGACCAAAAAACCTATTTTGCACCAAAAAACACACTGCCCAGCAGTCCATTCGACTGGACTGGAGGATCCAGTCGACTGGGGCGACAGTAAGCATGTTCGATCAACTGGACAAGGGTGTTAGGTTGACTGGACCGAGATATTTTACCGTTCTATAAATATCCAGCCGTGGAGATATTTGTTAAAAGCTTTGCTTCTAAGCTAAGTTTCCCCTTTTCTCTGCCTGTTCTCTAGATTTGAGGGCCCGGGACTTGGTTTTTCGTTAGTTTGTTTACGGATCCTTGCCGTACGCACCGTAAGCTTCGCGTTCATCCAGACGGATTCTCATTTCGACAAAGTTTGGCTTTCGAGGCTTCAAGTTTTGACTCACCGAGGTAGGATTCTAGACCCCACTACTGTTAAAGGGTGCTAGATGTAATTATATGTGTTTTCACCAAGTAGAAAATACATTAAATGTGATTTTCATGTTTAAACCTTGGTTTTTGGGTAAAAAGTGGGTTTTTACGCCTTTCTTGATTTTATACATGATCCGAATGTGTTGATATCCGTGATTTTCAAAAAAGAGGTTTGAAAATGTGGTGTTTTGTGAGAATTGTGAAAAAAATGTGTTTTGGGAGGTTTGGAGCATGTTTATGATTGCATAACCTGCTTTATAGCTTTATAGTCTGTTCCTATTGGGTTTCGGCACACGGTGTGTGATTTTGTTGAAAACCATTTTCAGGTGATCATATGGAGTTGGCCTAGATGCCTGTGGTGGCAGAAGACATGCTATAGTTTTTTCTGTTTTTGAGACATGTACTTTTACATGTGATGCCTGTTTCAAAAGGCGAGTTTTGTACGCCTTGAGGCGATATACTTATTCATGTATGAGATTGCATGTTTACTTATGAGAGCTGAACATTGGGAATCTTTTATCCAAATGTTGTATATTTTGATTTTCAACTGCAAATCTTATTTTCATAAACGGTGTTATGGTGGGCTTTCGCGTGATCCTGGTGTTTGGGGCGTGACAGAGGCGGTCACATCTTGGGAATTAAGCTTGTGCGAGATCGAAAACAAATGATGTTGAGCTTATCACAAGTAAAGTATATCGATGATATCTTTTCTCGTTTTAGCATGTAGGATTCCAAAAAAGGGTTTTTCACTTTCAGCTATGGAATCACTCTATCCAAGGATCAGTGCTCTAAAACACCTAATGAGATAGAGAAGATGAAGGTGGGTCTTTATGTTTCGACAGTGGAAGCCTAATGTATGCTATGCTTTGTACTAGATTTGACATCTGCTTTGCCGTTGGCATTGTTAGCAGATATTAGCAGATATTAGTCTAACCCAAGGTAGGAGCATTGGGATGCAGTAAAGAATATAATCAAGTGCCTGAAAAGGACTAAGGATTATATATTGGTTTACCAGGCAGATAGTCTAGTACCTTTGGGATATATAGACTCGGACTTCTAATCTGACAAATATTTTCGTTAGTTTACCTTAAGATATATGTTTACCTTGGGAGGTAGAGCTATAAGTTGAAGGAGTATCAAGCAGTCTTGCATTGCTAATTCTACCACAGAGGCCGAGTACATGGCAGCTTCTAAAGCAGCTAAGGAGGCCGTTTGGCTCAAGAACTTCCTATTGGATCGAGATATGCTACTTTTAGTTCAGTCGATTTTTACACATTATTGTGATAATAGCAGAGCGATTGTAAACTCGAAGAAACCAAGAGTCCACAAGAAAAAAAAGCACATTGAGTGTAAGTATCACCTGATACGAGAAATTGTATAGAGAGGTGATGTTAATGTGACCAAGATTGCATCAGGAGATAACCTTGCAGATTCTTTTGCAAAGAGCTTATCGGCTAAGACTTTTGATAATTATGTAGTGGGCATGGGAGTCAGATGTATGGTAGCATAGTTTTAAGTATAAGTGGGAGATTGTTAAAGTTGTATACTGAAAATCATAGATTTATTTTGATTTTAGTATTTAATTTTATTTTAATAAAATTAATTTTTCATTTTATGTGATTCTTAATGAGCAATGTATGCAATATTATTTCTTTAATATTATGCATGAATGTCTTTTATTCTGTACAGTATTCAATCTGATGTGTAGAGTACGGCTTACACATAGAAGACCAGGTTTTAAGTTTTTGCAGAATATAAGTATTTGTTCACAGTTTAGATAGAAATGAGTATACCATCAGTACGACTGTAGCACAGAGTTTTAGTAGGCCTGCCTTGATTATGAAAAATAAATAATAGCGTCGTCTATTGTTCCGTCGTCTATTGTTCCGACTGTTTGTGCTAGTACACTTTTTATGTATTGAACAAGACACATTGGGCAATTAATTTTATACTGACTATATAAATTAATTCACACACCATGGTTATTATGAGAGTGCTTATGTTTTTAATCCTAAAATAATTATTAATTTACGTATATTTAATATTCGTTGTTTTGATTCATCAGATGGTGCGATCTTATATGAGTCTATATTCCCGACGAGTTGGATAGCGGTATTATTTATATGATAAATATTAATTATTGACAGAATTCACGCCTCGAATGATCAGGAGTGACGATACCCTTTAAGGAAGTTTAGAAGTTTTGATTGGGCCAAATCCTGCACGTGGATTTGATTATCCGGCAGTCAAATAAGTTAAATGGATGGGCTTAAGGAATTAAAAATGCTGATTACATTAAATTATCAGTAATTAAATTTAATTGGTGGGTATCAGGAATCTTAACGTGGGGAGATGAGTTAAGTATTTAATAACAGGAGCTCAATACAAGATGTTCTTGAGATTATGGCTTAGAATGCAATTACAGTTCTTTAGTAGTGTGAATTGTTGTTTAGTATTTTATAAAAATTACAGAAACCGTTGTAATATTTTCATAATTACAGATACTGCCGTGAGATTTTCTTAATTACGAAAATCGCTGGATAAGTATCTGGGTTATATTAGAAATATTTGTCATAATTACTCTACAGGTCCCTACTGTAGCCCAATAAATATGCGGGTAGGATGAACCAAATTCATAACTCTTCTTGAAGACTAAGGTTGACTAGGTTTACCGGCACGAGTTCTTGATGGATCATAGTACACACTACGTTCGGGAATCACATAAGAGAATACAATAGAAGGTCTGATGGGAGCTTCAATTCAGAATCAAAAAATTGTAGTTAGAGAATCAACCAAAAAGGTATTCTTCTAAATTAACTGTGGTGGAACGGGTTTTATTTTGATCGTTCGACATCAAAGTTTTATCTGAAACTCGTTTCGGCGATTGCCCGTCTAGTTATTCTTTATTGAAAAATCGTTTAAAAAAATAATGATCTTTGACAGTTTTACCTTCAACAAGTGCCCATTCCTTCGAATGGTGTTCACAAAAAGGTGGCAATGTGTGTGGTATTAGGCGTTATGCCAATGTGTTTGTCACACCGCCAAACCCGAGGTACGTGAATCAACCATATTAACTCGATATAAAAAAACCAATTTAATGAAAACCTTATAAAAATCCACTTTTAGGCTAAAAAATCTCAATAAATTATAAATTGAATAACGATTTGGGATAATGGAATTGAACTATGAAAATAAAGACTCTTGAGACATAATATTATATTAGAAAAGGGTCCAAAACAAATCCAATCAAAAATATAATTTAATATAAGAAAATAAATTTTAGACCCAACACAGCTAAGTCCACTCGAGCGGGGTGGCCACCTCTTGAGCGGCAAATTGGCCGAGAGCATCCCTTGTTTTTCCTTAATACACCGCTCGAGCACCACTCGAGCTTGTCAAAGTTATATACTAAAAATCATTAATTTTATTTGATTTTAATATTTAATTTAATTTTATTTTAATAAAATTAATTCTTTATTTTATAAAAATTTTAATGAGCAATGAATGCAATATCATTTTCTTTAATCTTATGCATGGTTGTCCTTCATTCTGTACAGTATTTAATCTGGTATGTAGAGTACGATTTGCACACAGAAGACCAGATTATAGGTTCTGCAGAATATAAGTTTGTTATTCATAGTTTAGATGGAATTGGAAAAATCATCGGTACGACTGTAGCACAAAGTTTTAGTAAACCCATCTTTGTTATGGGGAACAAATAATAGCGTCGTCTATTGTTTCGACTCGCTGTGCTAGTACATTTTGTGTGTATTAAATAGGACCACATTAAGATAATTAATTTTATACTGACTATATAAATTAATTTACACCATATGGTTATTATGAGTGCTTATGCTATTAATCCCGAAATAATTATTATTTGCGTATATTTAATATTCGTTATTTTGATTCATTAAAGGGTGTGATCTTTTATTGGTCAATAGTCCTGGTGAGTTGGATAGCGGTATTAATTATATGGTGAATATTAATTATTGACGAAATTCACGTCTCGATTGTTCGAGATTGACGATTCTTCCTTAAAAAAACTTATAAGTTTTGACTGGACCAAACTCTATAGGTGGATTTAATTATCCAACAGTCAAATAAGTTAAGCGAAAGAGCTTAAAAATTTTAAAGATGCCGATTAAATTAAATTATCAGTAATTAAATTTAATTGGCGGGTATTAAAATCTTAACGTGGAGAGATGAGTTAAGTATTTAATAACAGGAGCTCAATGTAAATTGGTCATGAGATTATGGCTAAGAGTATAGTTACAGTTCTTTAGTGGTATGAACTGTAATTTAGTATTTTATGAAAATTACAGAAATTGCTGCAAGGTTTTTATAATTACAGAAATCGCTGAGAGGTTTGCATATTTGCGAAAACTGCTGTGTCACGTCCCAAAACACAGGTCACATGAAAAGCCCACGGAACAACCATTTTGAGATATCACGATCCACCAAAATCGCCCGAACTCAAACAGGTCGAAGTTCGAAACGAAAACAAGATTTTATTTGTAAAACAATTAACAAAATATGCCATTTTGAATCAAAAAGGGGTAACCCCATGCATCTCCAACCAAAACCTCCTTTCAAAATAAAACCCAACTTTTAGTTACAGCGGCTGTCCGCTCAAGCAATGAGACGCCAGAGAGATTTTCCAGCCAAAAACTTAAAAATCTTCTCAAACTTCAAAAACACACCTAAAAACACGATCTCTGAACATGGATTTTAAATAAGCAAAATATAGGGACAAACATCAGCTGGATAAAGAAACTTCTCCTCTTAACCCGAAAACTTAGATACCAACGTTTTTATACCATAATAAAACCTTTCAAATCGAGAATTCCCAAACCTAACACTAACCCACGCCTCACATACAAGAACATATAAAGCCATAACCTTAAAGCCTTACATAACATGTTTAGAATCCAAAACATATACATCGATACATGATCTCATAACAAAAGGAAAACTAGGAAAGGTCCTTGGCCTCCTCCGACTCCACTAGATCAATCCAAATGATCACAATCACCTGAAAAGGGTTTTAAAATTCCACAACGTATGCTAAAGCTCAATAGAAAACAGACTAGCATGAAGTAAAAGTAGGATATGTAATCATGTCGTATAGAATCGACTCGACTTCACAAGCCTCAAAATGGTTTTTCATCCTCAAACCACACATTTTTATGTAAATGCAAATAATATCCAGCAGTTTAAGAAAACATTAAACAAACGATATTTTCCACTCGGTTCCCACAACCGACAATGATTCCTATGTACCGTCTCTGTCACACCGGGGACAAAGGTAACAACAATAGACTTTCACTCATTACCCTAGTTCCGCTAGGTAATAACAAGTTCCATACGGAGTTACAATAACACACGCCTCCCAATAGGGTAACCACTTATTTACGAGGATTAACCCGAATGAGCAAAGCACCTACATGCGCAAAGTTTTCGAACTTTCATCGAGGAGCAATGGCGGGCCAAGTACACACACACTGTCATGGCACATCTACAGAATCATTAAAACACGTTGCTCAACTATAAAAACATTTAAAGCAGTACATTACACATATACCAAACATTCGACGGCTTTCCACCACGTCGTCCATAACTAAGGAAGAACGACCAACACATTTCAAATGTTCCACTATTTCAATCGAAACGTTTAAAACCAAGGCCCAACCCCAAGGGCTAGTTCTAAACCTCCAAAACACGATTTTCATAACTTTACAAAAACATCTCCATTTTTAAAACCCACCTTTTTAAAAATCACAAACATCCACACGTCCACCAACTTTGTAATAAACCATAACAAATGCAAAACATACTTTTTGTCCAACTAAACATGGTTTAAACACAAAGTTCAACATTTATAACATTTTAAAATAGTAGAAAATGCATATAATCGCATGTAACACCCACTTAAAGTAAGATAGTCTAGGATCCTACCTTGTCGAGTTCAAACTCAAAACTTTGAACATCGGTGAGAAAATAAAGTTGCCAAAACGTGATTCCGTTCGGATGAACGCAAAGCCTATGGCAAGGATATCGAGGATTAACTAATCGAACACTAAGATTCGAACTCGAACCAAGCCTAAAGCTAGAGAGAAGGCAGAGGTTTTGCGTAGAGAGAGAAAAAAAACTTACAGGACAAGCTTTGGTTCAAAAACCAAGGCATTGACTGTCTTTATAGAATCTCGTGCCAGGCTGTTCGCTCGAGCGAATAGGGTTTTGCTCGAGCGGTCCCCCCACCGACCTAACTCTAGGTCACCTACCTATTCGAGCGAATAAACCACCGCTCAAGCGGCCATCGCTGGGTAAAAACCCGAAAAGAAGAAGTAGAACCAAACCCCCGCATGCATAACACATATAAAAATATGCTGTTCTATAACGATTAAAGCAATAACCAACACATCGAATAAATATTATGAAAATAAAATAAAACCGAGTCTCACACACTGGATGGGTATCTGGGTTACATTAGAAGTCTATGTCATAATTACTCCACAGGTCTCTATTGTCGCCCTATAAATATGCAGGTAAGCTGAACCAAATTTATAAGTTGTCTTTTAAGACTAAGGTTGTCCAGGTTCTGCCATTATCAATTCTCGAAGGATTGTAGCCCACACTACATTAGAGAATCGCATCAGGAATACAGTAGAAGGTCTGACAAGAGTTTCAACTCGAAGAATCAAAGTTCGTAGTTGAAGAAATGACCAAAAAAGTATTCATCTAAATTAATTATGGTGGCACAGGTTTTATTTTATAATTCGATATCAAAAAGTTTTTATCTGGAGTCTGTTTCAACGATTGCCCGTCCAGTTTTATTTTTTAAAAAATCGTTTACAAATTAATGATCTTAGCAGTTTGCCTCCAACAATTGATATCAGAGCCGTTTGGATTTTGTTCACTGTTAATCGAGAGGTCGGGTAGATTTAGAACTGTGCGAACTTTATTTTGCAAGCGTTCTAATCCTGATTTTATGATCATTATTTTATTCAAGATTAATTGAATAGTTGAATGATGATTATTATTTAATTTTTAATCACGAGGGTTGATCATGATAATTTAAACTTTTTTAGTTTGAATGTGAGCCTTCGGGAGATAGGTTTTCGATGCAAAAGTTTTTATTTATTTTTAAATATTATTTAGAATATTTAAGAATATGTTTGAATATCTAAGAACACGAATAACATGCGGCGGCATAACCGACGGCACTGGCGGTGGTTTCAGGTAGTTCGAAACACAGATCGTGGTAGTTTTTACACGGTTTTGCTATAATTTTTTTTGATAAGTTTCTGTAAATTTTATACATTAAAAATAGCAGAAAAATATTAGGGTTGATATACTGAAAATCATGTTTTTAGTATTTAATTTTATTTTAATAAAATTAATTTTCTATTTTATGAGAATTTTTAAGAGCAATGTATGCATATCATTTCTTTGTTATGCATGGATGTCCAATATTCTGTATAGTATTTAATTCGGTGTGTAGAGTATGACTTACACACAGAAGATCAGATTTTAGATTCTTATAGATTATAAGTTTTATGTTCACAGTTTAGATGAAAATGGACATACTATCGGTACGATTGTAACACAGAATTTTAGTAGGCATATCTTGGTTACGGGGAACAAATAATAGCATCGTCTATTATTCCGACTCTCTGTGCTAGTACACTTCGTGTTTATTGAACAGAACATTTGGGGTAACTAATTTTGTACTGACTATATAAATTAATTCACACCCCGAGATTATTATAAATAGTGCTTATCCTCTTAATCCTGAAATAATTATTAATTTGCATATATTTAATATTCGTTGTTTTGAT
>JAULJZ010001902.1:0-17157 GCA_032270985.1 Heliamphora pulchella
ACTTGCATTGTGGCGACCGCCAATAGAACCTTATAGAACCTTTTTAAACATGACGACCACCAACTCATGGCATGGCGACCGCCAACTCCAAATGGCCTAACATGTCCCAAAACGTGGCAGCATCTCACTAGTTGAAGAATTCTATAAATACCGTACCCCAGCGTACGTTTTTAGAAAGAAATTTTAGAGAAAAGTTTAGTGAGTGAAGCACTGCTGAGTCGCCGAGCAATTCCGAGCTCCGACACCGAAACCCTGCTGAAATACCGAGAGCTAAACCCCCGATACCGAAGTTTTGAAATCCTAGCTTGGATCATTGTCCGAGGACCGAATTGCCTACTACCACTCCCCGACTCGAGAATTCTTTAGCGATCCAGGTATTTTGGTTGGATTTTCGGTCCTTCTAACTCTATTTTCTACCTCTTTGGAGTAACCGGGTTAATTTGATCGTTTTATTTTGACTACGTTATTGCATTACTTATATAGTTGTTACATTTGTGTTCAAATTCAAGTTTTAGCTTATTTTACTTGTTTTAATTATTTGTTTACTTACCTTAAGTTTTCTAATTCATCAAATTAGTGCTAATATATTTTTGACAATTACAACTTGTTAATGTTGTTAATTGTTATAATAATACACTTACATTTGTGTGAATGTAGTTGTTAATACTACATTCATATTTGAGTTAAATGGTTGTATTTAGTTTCTTTTATTTTTCTAGTATTAGTTTAATTTCTTTTACTAGTATATTTTATTTATTTTTCTTTCTTCTTTTTGTAATGTAGACTTTTCAATGTACCATTTTTTTTTCTTGTAATATTAATTCAATGCCCCTTTATTTTCTTAGTATTAGTTTAATATTCTCTTTCTTGTCATAATAGTGTAATTTTTCTTTCTAGTATATTATTTTATCTTATTATTAGTTTTAATTTTCTTATAATATTCTACTTAATATTTCCTTTCTTCTTCTTATAAAGCTCTTTTTTTCAATAGTTTTATTTTCCTTACATGGTATACGAACTGAAAATTGAAATAACTAGAAAGGAAAATTACAACGGAAACAAAAAATAAAAAAAATAAAAAAAAAGATAGACAGTTTGCCAAGTTGTAAAAAAAGTGTCTTCTTGTGTTGCTCACTGATTTTTTATAGATATTAGCTTGCAACTGCTTCTAATTGCCTTCACAACCTTCTTCATCATGGGTCAGTAGTGGGTAGTTATTCTCATATGTGAATAACTGCCTCTGGCTTGTGACTTTGTATACTTGTTCCATAATTGCCACGTTTAGGTAGTAGGTAACTGTTGTGTAACACCTGTTCACTTGCAAAAACTGAATAACTGCCACATGACACATGTCCTTTGTATTACGAGTTTTCTCTTTTACTATTCCTTCGACAAAATTAAGAGAATATTAGGCCAATGACAACTTAATGTGTCCTTGAGAAATATCGAAGCTTTTTTCTCGATGGTAGGCATTGAGATTCGACAAGCCTTTCCATGTTAGATGAACTATTTTACTCTTGAATTTGACAATTGCTCTTGATCCCCTTTATTCGACGGATCATTTGATCCTTGTCGAAGTAATTTAATAAATTTGGTGTAAACAACAACAATATAAGATATTGATTTGTTTCATCTTTTGGTATGCAATTTTGAAAATCTCTTAGCGTGAGATTTTGACTTCTCTTGATCCGATATTTATGAATCTCTCTTGGTACACTTTTTGAATATTTCTTGAGTGAAATTGTGATATTTTGACTAGAATTCCAGACTTCAAAAATCTCTTGGCACTAGTTTGTGATATTGTGACTCATACCTACAAGATTTTGTTATTATAATTTTTGTTTGAGTAACTTTAGCTTGTACTTCCATATTCTCGGTCCCAACCTCATACTTTTACTATGACTCCTTTGGCCTTGCATGGTACTTACTTCATTGGTGTTTTTTTCACTATTTGGATCTTTGATTTTGATTCTTTTCATCATATGACACCAAATTTGTCTTGTCTAAGTCATTATCTTTCTCCCTCTTCTCCCATCACTATCTCTACTGCAAATGGTTCTTTTATGCATGTTGTTTCCATTGGATCAGCTCTCCCATTTACATCTTCTCTTTTGTCTATTCCTAATATTTTATACGTACTTCAATTATCTATTTTTTGATTCTGGTTTTTGATGTTTTATTTTTTCTTTTGGTTGTGTTATTCACGATTGGGCATCCTAAAAGTAGATTAGAATCGGGTGTAGAGCTGATGATTTATATGTTTTAGGGAGTTTGCACATTCATATTGATCCTTCATTGTGGCTATATCTTTGTTCCGTTTAGATCAGAATTCGTTTTCTTTTTATCTTTGACATTTTTGGTTAGGTCATTTGTCTAGTGAGCATTTAAAGATGTTAGTCCAGCCCGGTTGTCTAGGTAAAGTATCTGTTAGTAGCATTTCTAAGTGAAATGATTGTAAACTTGCAAAACTACCAGCTTCACATTTTAGTCGAAGCGTTTCCCTTTCTACATCTTATTTCTCTCTTATTCATACTGATGTGTGGAAAACTTATCCCATTGTAACAAATGGTGGGTAAGTGTAGTATGTTTCTTTTTTTGATGATTATTGTAGGTTTTCTCTATCTCAGGTCACACAAATTTGAATTTTTCCACATTTATCGCACCCTTCACTCTATGGTTCACGCTTAATTTTTCACTACCATAGAAAACGTTTGTTCTATTTTGGGTGGAGAGTATTTTCTCAATGAATTTACTAACTTCTTTGCTACATTTGGCACTTTTCATTAATCTTCTTATTCTGATACCCCGGGACAAAATGGTAAAGTAGAAGGAAAACGGTGACACTTTCTTGATACAACTCGCTCTTTTCTTCTCTTTTTCTGTCCCCACCATTTTTTGGGACGAAATCATACTTATTACTGTGCAACTTTCACTCCTCTTCTTTCTGGCATCTACACTTATGAAGAACTCTTAAATCATACTCCTAACTATTCGTTATTACGTGTCTTTGATTCTGTTTATTTTGTCCTTCTTTCCAAATGAAAGCATAATAAAATTAGAACTCGCTTAGCACTTATGTGTTCTTAAGGGATGATCTTTAACAAAAGAGTGTCATTGTTATTATCATATGTCTAAATGACTCTATGTTTCTTGTCATGTGGTATTTCTTGAGCACATTTCCTACTTTAATATTCCTCTCAAATATGCTCATATCTCCAAAAAGAATTTAATTCATATTAACCCTTTTTCGAATGGTATGCCTTTAGAAGAGTTTAATCACACTCGATTGGTGTGCCTTTCTAATCTTCCTTATATGTCTCGTCTCTTCAACTGTGTCATATTTTTCCTTATTTTATTTTTGCAGTCTAACTCCTCCTTCACTCATCTCGAAAAGCTCTAACCCTGCTCTTTCTGCCTTTGTAGAACTTGACCTTCCTGAACACTACTACCCTTTACGTGAACGTACTCCACCATAAGACTTGGGTTTTCTAATACTTTTGTTTTTCTTTTTATCAAGCCTTTGTTTACTATTCATACTTATTTTGAGCCTCGTTTTTATAAAGAATAATGTACTTATCCAAATTGGATCGATGCATTGGACATTGAATTAATTGTTTTTCAGAAGACTTGCATTTGGAATTTGGTTCAGTAGTCTGTAGATAAAAATCTTATTGGATGTAAGTGAGTTTACAATATTAAAACTTATTCAAATAGTTCTCTAGAGCACTTTGAGGCCAGATTAGTTACTAAGGGTTTTTCTAAAGTGTATGGAATTAATTATAAGAAAATATTTGCTCTTGTGACTAAGATGACTACAATTTGTACTTAATTTCAGTCAATGTAGTTCGTTAATGGCCTCTTTTTCATCTTGTTGTTAAGAATATCTTTTTAAGTGGGCGTATCAATGAGAAAGTCCATATATGTCCTCCTATAGGCCTTCCTCATCCTGTTGGCGCAGTCTGTAATCTTCAATATGTTCTTTATAGTTTGAAGCAATCTCCTCATATTTGGCATGAGCATTTTTAATCTGCTGTTACTCAAATTGGCTTCAACCCCAGTCCTCGTAATTCTGCACTATTCATTTGTCATACTATTGTGGGGATTGTTATTTTGTTGTTATACATTAATGATATGATCATTACTAGTTCTAACTATGTTGCTATTTTTGAAACCAAACATCATTCGTTTCATGAGTTGAAAATAATAGATTTAAATCCTTTGCACTACTTTTTCAGTATAGAAGTTGCTTCTTCACATAAAGGCTATCTCTTATCTTAATCCAAATATGTTAACAAAAGGATATATCGTGCTAGCCTCCCTGCTGATAAGATTGTTGATACTCACATTAATCTACATGCCAAGTTCTCTCATTCTCACGGTGTTTTTCTCGAGGATCCTACAATCTATAGAGAGCTGGGTGGGTGTTTGAGTTACCATACTAGGACTCGTCCTGATATTACATATATTATACACGTGGTTAGTCAATTCAATTTATTTCTGCTCCACACATTACTTATTGGGTTGCTTTGTTACATATTTTACGCTATGTTTGTGGTATTTATTGGGTTGTTTATTATTATTGTCTTTGACTCATCAAGATTACGTTGCTGCTGAATGAACTGGTAATGCCTAAAATAAAAAATCCACCACCTTTTTTTTGTATTTCTAAGTAACTCTTATTTCTTGAAAAAACCAAGAAACAATCAATTATTGATCACTCTGAATGTGAACATCGAATTATAACCCATGCTACCAATGTCTTCATATAAGTACTATTACACTACCTTTTGTCTTTTTTTTCCTTGCAACTTGTCAACTTCTTTGCCAAGCCTCGTACTTTTGCTTGTTTTTAACTCTTACTTTACCAACCATCGCTGCCCAATGAGATGTGAATTTTTGTCATTTTTATATTCTTTTGATATTTGTTTTTTGGGTGGATTAATCTTTATAACTAATTAAGATTTTAAATTTTATTATACAAATATACTATAAATTATTTTTAGAGTTTAAGCCTTTTGATTAGTTCAGATAAGTACTATAAATTTTAAGCCTTTTGATATTCTCTTTTTCTCTCATTTATAACAAAAATCTACCTCAAAAAAATAACTTCTCAATTTCATTAAAAAAAATTTAAACGTTAATTTAACAACCTACTTTTAATCCTTCAAAGATTTTTAGCTAAAAATGCCAACAAAAAAAAAAAAAAGCAAACTAATCGTCAATTAAGGACTCCATATTAGGGAATATATATATGAGCATCCTCACAAGCTCAAAGTTTTAAGTACCCAATATGAGGTACAATATCCTATCCTTATTATCTTTTTTTCATATTACATTTTGTTTATTATTTATCGTAATATACATACAAGTATTAATGTAATGAGTCTCACTTGAAGTGGGTTAATTGGAATCCTCCACGTTAATAGATAAGGTGCTATAAAATAAACTAAAAATGACAATATGGGCTTCTCACAATAGAAATAAAAAGATAATAAAAAAACATGAGAAAATAAGAAAAGAGGAGGAGGTGCAGAAAATCATTGTTTTGAAACAATGACAAGAAAATGCATAAAATCCATAGAATATTTCCGGGTTTTTATCATTAATAAATGGAAGAGTAGCATTTAAAACCAAAACCAAAACCAAAGAACAAGAAAAAAGGATGAAGAAAGAAAAAGAACCATTTCAAAACTATAACACTATTGTCAAAAAGACGAAAAATCAAGCATTAGAAGTAAAGAGCATCAGCCTCATAGATATCTCCTCCCTTAAATTATTATTTTTTTAAATAACTCAAAATATCCAGACCAGTTTACGCACATCTCAACTAATCCTTAGAGACCAATCCCACTGTCTATTAGCAGGACCTCCTCCCTTAAATTTACTTAATTTTCATCATCCACTGCCCAAACATGTCCAGTTAAAGGCAAAAATCTTAGGGTTGACAGTTACCTCTTGCAGCAACAGCACATTTTGAAGCTGGATTCAGATTTAGGCAGTCAAAACAAATATTCAAGAGATATGAACATAAAACCTGCAACCGAAGATCACTACTCCTACAACAACAGGCAGAGTACAAGAAAACAAATTCCCAAATTATTGTAACACTTGAATGGTATTAGATTACTGGGTATTAGATTCTTACTGATATAAAGACTTCTCATTTTCCCAATAGATTCCGGTCCTCCAAAACATGAACTTACATGGTAGATAACAAAGCAAATATGAGGACAGGACCCATCAAATTTCCTAAATTATCCAAATACTTTAATGACATTAGCTTGGATATTAGATTACTAGGTATTAGATTCTTACTGCTAAAAAGAATCTTCATTTTCCCACTAGATTCTGGTCCTCCCAAACATGAGAACTGACATGATAGATATCAAAACAAATATCAAGACAGGACCCATCAAATTTCCTAAATTATCCAAATAATTCAATGAAATTAGTTCAGTTATTAAGTTACTACTGGGTATTAGATTCTTATTGATAAAAAGACTTCTCATTTCCCCTCCAGATTCCCGCCGTCCAAACATGACAAACATGAGAACTGACATGGTAGATATCAAAGGATTCAAAGTAAATATGAAAACAGGACCCATCAAATTATGCTGTAAATAGCAATCCTTGTTTCCTGTTAATTGAGACCATGTGTAACCTTTGTAACTGTAATTTCCATATCTGAAGAAAGTAGAATTATATGCAAGATCATGAAGTGCAATGAATCAAACTATTGCTTTGCATATTAGCCCCACAACCTACTAAGCCGCACTGCCAAATCCAATCTGATTTTTGCTGACTCAAGCTTAAAACAATGGGGCTACGGATCTGATTTTTGCTGTCAAATATTTGAGTCTCAAAATGATAAAATAAAAAGGTTCAATTTCAAAGAGATGACCGTCTCCAAAACCAGCAATCATGTGTTGTTGGAATGCCATGAACAAAAATCGGCTACTTGGCAGACAAGCAATCATATGGGTACAATCCTCTCCTCTCTTCAAGAAAGTGGGTGTCGCCTCCTGCAATTTCCCAAGCCCATCATCAAACATTGAAATGATGCATCTCAAATATAGACCAAAGATGTAGATTGCAGGGCTTATGCTTCTGACTTCTGAGTAAAGGCCATCAGTTTCATACCTAACCATTTTCCCCTCCATGTTGTGGTATGTTTATGCCAACCAATCTCATACCTAACCATGCAATTAATATGGGAAAGAAATAGTCCACAATTGCACGCTGCTCTGAGGTTGTATTTGGATTAGGGATTTGTGGAGTGATTTACTAAGGGGAAAGGAAAATGATAAAATAAATAAAATAAATTTAGCTGCTGCACTTCATTATTTTCTCTTCTGCTTTTTCTTTTTCTTTCCCTCCATTAATCCTTCCACAAATGAAAGCAACTTAAAAATCAAACCAACCAAATTACTAATATTGCATATCATGCTATATTCCTTTGGCAGGAATCTCCATCTAACACACGGTTGGCAAGGCAAAAGAAAATGAGGGGGGAAAATTTACAATCACATTCTCATTGACAAGACATTTCACAGTTGAAAACTAAATAATTGGAAATTAGAATGTTATGAATTACCTCTTGGGACGGCTCCGGTCTTCCTCGTAGTCCATCACTCCACCAGATTCAGAGTAGATCTCCTCGTGCCCTCGAAAGTCAACATCGGCCTGCTCACAGTGTGTAACTTCTGCCACAACGTAAGTAAGACACATCGACCAAATATCCAAGCAATTCAATTAAGACTCATTTTCGCATCTGTTTTATGATAAAATCATAACTTGTTGGAAATACAAAAACGAAAAACTAATGTTAATAACAGTCACAAATTTTCGGACAGCCTAACTGCTTTCACAACTTGAGGTCCAAAACACACAGCCCACCCCTCTCTACTCCCCTCCCATGAGCATCCACAGCACGGAGGAGTTTGGATATCACATGAAAAAGTATTACCGCAATCATTCTAGGGCATCTGAAGACGTCTGAGAAAAGTATCTTAGCAGCAAGGATATCTCAGGTAAGGTGTAGTTAAGTGGCTGTAAGGTAAGACTAAGACAATGATAACAACGTAAATAGTGCACATAGAATGCACCATTACCATCAGCAAAAAAAGGGGCAAACCGGTGCACAAAGCTCCTGCGTATGCGGGGCTTGGGGAGGGGACAGACCACGATAGGTCTATAGTATGCGGTCTTACTTTGCATTCGCAAGATACTGTTTCCACGCCTCAAACCCGTGACCTCCAAGTCATATAGCGACAACTCTACCGTTGCGCCAACGCTCCCCTTCTTGCATTGTTACTTCAACATTCTTCCTAAATCATGATCCAACACAGTTGTTGGCAGCATGGGATTGCTGAAAGCCTGGGAGCAGTAATTGAAAACAGATAAAAGTGCTTCACATTTGATTTCCTTCAGAACACGGATGGGTAGGAGAGAGAAAGCGAGGGAGGAGAGATAAAGAGACACAAGAAGATTATAAAAGGCAGAGTTGGGTGACCCGTTTCCAGTAAGGCAAAATTCCAATTACTGTTCTTTTCCTACAATTATTGTATAAAAGCATATAAGAGTGCATTTCTGTCTTTCTTGTACATTTTAGCCTATCCTTGAAACAGGTAGCTTGCCCTTTAAGGAGAAAGCTTATCAGAATCCAATGTGTAATAACCAGCAACGTTATTTCTCATATTCCATAGGCTGCACACCACACGCAACATTATCTATGATGACATAACATTCTGGATTGTAACCTTTTTCATGCTACTACGCGACCTTTTTTCTTCATTATAAGTCTTTGTTGCATGCTTGGGTTATTTAATTTACTTTTGAATGATTTCGCGATTTGATCGGGCTTGAAATCCCTCTTTCCTTGGGGATCGATCTCAAGATTCACCGAGAATTACTACTTCACGACAATCTGTTGGTGCAATCAAAATCCTAGCACCTAGTCTTCTATTTCCTTTCTACTATGCTTGCCTAGTTGTACTTTCTACATCTATGCTTTCTCTTCCTATTCTCTTCTACTCTATATTTTCTATCCCTTGGAGTTTGTTTGGGGGATATAGACTATGGGAATGAATATTGTCTTGTGGGGTCCACATATCATGTGTTTGAGAGGTAAAATCATTCAGATATAATATCTCAAGTGGCATATACCAGGATACGTATTACGCGGGGGGAGGGGTTGAGGTATTTTATATCCTCTCATTTCGAAAGTCTGTTTTGCCCCAGATGTGTTTCCCTGTTCTTCACATTTGACGGTCAATAATGATTTGGAGAGGAGATTTATGAATGCCGAGTATGTATACTGGTCTTGGGATAGACAAGGGCCCAGAGGGATTGTTTAGAATGGGATTTAGATCATTGCAGAGTTGGCTCGAATTGGATTGGATTGGATTTATGGTTGAGAAAGAGGTCGAATGGGTGGCCAATGGAATATGTTCCCAATCTCATCACAATCTTCCCTTTCTCTCTTCTTCGTGTCTGTTTTTTTAATTCCAAGAGACTCTAGCAAGATTGTAGACGGGAGGTGGTTAGTAAGGAAAAATGAGATGTTGTGCATGCATGGTGAGGGGTTGAGTTAAAATTTGAATAAAAAACTACATTTTGGGGAGTTAGCGCTACCCCGAGGTGATCATCACCACCTGCACCTCACATCTTAGCACAATGAAACATGTAACCCACCTGATGTTTCATTAAACTACATCTTGTAATCCATAGCCTAATAGAACGCAGCAACGAGGGGCAACCCGTCCATACAGCCAACATGGAGGATGGCAATATGGCGAAGACTGTGGAGGATGGCAATATGGCGAAGACCGTGTGGCAAGAACGCCACAGGTGCGAAGCATGGTAGGCTTGCTCCAGAGGAGCATGCGGAGGAAAGGGAGCCTAGACGGTGGAAGAGCTGGGGGAGGCCGGGTCGTTTGACAGAAATGGAAGGCTTTTCCCCATTAGAGAAGACCCTATGGAGTAAAGAAAAATTCATAAATTTTTGGAAAAATATAGAGTAATAAAGCAAATGAAATAAATAGATAGAGTCAACGGTACGACAAACAGGGCTACTGACACGCGAATTAGGTTATGAGGTCAAGCAGTCTCATTTTCACTAAAGATTTGCTAATGAATGCTAGGCTGGGGCACCTCAAATAGCATGAGCCGCATGCGGGGAGACCTGCACGTACAAATTTTAGAGGGATCTGATCTAAAGACCGACTGGCGCTCAACCGACTAAAGAAACTAAGAAATTAATAAAGTACAAACCTTATCTTCAAGTTTTCAAATGATTGAACAACCGGAAGCAATTTATTTAGTTGACATTCACAAAAAGTATCTAATGAATTATGAGTTAAATACATCCCGTTTAGTAAAAACACAGATATCCCTTACTCATTTTCAGACAATCACTTATTCGCAAATCTCGTGTGGGGATAACAGTTTTCCTTTCCCATCTCATGAAAAAAAATTTTCCCTCCGCTTAGCCTTATCCCCCTCTAGGGGTAGTTTAATGATAAGTTCTATAAGAACTAGACAATCCAATTTGGTTAAGTACCTTGCAACAATCTCTTATAATCCTTTTATTACAGTATTTCTAAATAAGCTCCTGAATAACAAGCCTAACGGTTTTCTTGTTGATGGTAACAACATTGATGATAATGACGATATTGATTGTGACCTTAATACGAAGCTGGAGATGCTAATTATGACGAATGCGCATTCTGGTTCATTTTGTTACTGGAAACAGAGGAAACTCGGTACCAAATACTTGGAAATCATTAGTAGAGCTTCTTCATGATTTTGTGCCGAACCCGGTAACAAACAAATAAGTGGTCTTTCTAGAACTGTTAAATAAAAGTTTTTCTTTGCATCTCAGTCACTTTTACTTTTTCGTATCCTCAAGGTATGATACCTTATAACTTCACAATTATAAGTCATTTCTCATTACTTTAGTCTCTCATTTTCTCCTTTTTTGGCATTACTATGTTGGGAATTCAAATAAATGAACTTCATGTTTTAAGATTCTCATTATCCGACCGCAACACTTTGCTAAGTATGCGTGATGATCTTGGGTCGGAGGATGCACAAAGGATGTTCAAAAAGATTAAAACATTGCAAGCTTGTAGCTACACAACAATGCTTAACATCTATGGTTGTGGGGGAAATAGGAATAACGAAGTGGAGCTGCTTGAGGAATGCCCGAGTTGGGAATAAGAATGCAAGGCATGACCCACCCTTGCAAATCTTTCTCAACTTATTATAAATAGTGGGCAACCCCCCTCCCCCTATTTTTTACTTCAATTTAGTGACCATATATGAGGAGGGTAAGTTGGGTATTACTAGGTTTGTACCAGGGCAAAAAATGAGAATTGCCACTTTTCATCCTCCGTCTCCACATGCATCCCCATAAGACGAGAAAAACTTTAGTGCAACAGTGATACCACACCATCATTAATATGTGGTAACATCAATCAATAATAAACAATAATATAGGATGGTGAAGTCCACTACTGAAACATAACTAAATGATCCAAGTCATTTCAGTAAGTGCCACATATGCATAGTACTTGTATGCTAATTTACCTTCTGATGGTGATACTACACGTCAGTAACGACATGGTATCATTGTTGCATTGATTTTTTTTCTTCGATAGTGCTACTGAGGCAACCTAGAGAGGATGAATTAGGTTTTTTTGAACTTTTTTCCTCAATTAAAAAATATTCCACAATAAAAATAAAGTGCAAAAAAAATTAATGGACACGAGACTTTAATAGTGGTTCGACTATTAACGACACTTATGTCTACTCTTCCATGTAGTCTCACTGAACCAATACTGCGATTCCACTATCCTTAACACTGGATTGATACAAAATCAGTACTTCAATACAACACGTTGGATTGATACAAAATCAGTACTTCAATACAACACACTGGATTGATATGAAGTTGGCCAAGGATGATGAAGTTTTGCTGTGAAAAGCTTCTTCATTGTTAGGATGTTTCCCTCACTTAGAGTAGATAAACGATTAATCTCACCCTTCCCTTTATAGAGTAGATACACAAATATCAGAAAGATTTGAGAGGCTTAGAAGATTTCTTGATGACGACCTCTTTCTCTCAGTAATACAACTCTCAAAACTTAGAAAGAAAGTACCAAGTTTAGGCTTCACAGGAGTGTCTAAGTTTCTCGATTTTGGTTTAGCTTTCTTTTTCGTTTGGTTGTCTCTTGTTCAATTGTTGCTACTTCAGATGATTTAGTATTAATTGGAAAACCCATCCCAAGAGGTTTGTCAAGCAATTTTAATTTTTTTTAACAAATTCGAACCTAATTGATTGCCTTGGGAGTGGAGTATCATCAGCGTGAAATCATTTATTCAATTGTCAACAAATTTATCCGACTTCTACATGCATCATTAATGGAGATGTTGGGAGTCTCAGGATTTTAAAATTCATCCACCGATTTTGAATCAGAAGTTGACGTGATTCATTAAATTCAATTAGCCCACTATGAAAGATCATGCTTCCATGCTTCTTAAATTCTTCGTCGAAGGTTTGAAAATAGAGATCTCGAAAGTCTTCAGTTGGATAATATCGTGACACCAAATTATCAACGAATCTGATAAATCTTCAATAAAACAACTCCAATAAGATGGATGTTTAATTGGAGGTGATATGCTGACTAGTAGAAAGACTTTCCAGAAAGATCTGCGGCTCGAGACTGGAGAAGATGACCCGGCAGCTAACTGGATGGCTGGATGAGTGGTCAACCGGTCTGTATTTTAAAACAGTTTTTGTAGACTTTGTTCAACTGATTTTGGAAAACGACTTCTAATCATTATTCTTAATAGAATCCAATCAGACCACTATACTTCCAAAATCATTTTATTAATTTCATCTTTCACTTGGTTTCCAATTTCAACATACATTTTCTTATCGAAATTAATAAGCCGAAGAACATTTATTTTGAAATCAAGTTTAAGAAACTTTAAAATTAGTTTTGTTATTAATGAGACAAATAACATTTTGAGATCAAGTTAAGTATATTTTGAAAAATTTTGAAAAATTTTGAAATCAATATAGTTCATTTCTAATAGCAAAAAAATTAAGAACTTTTTGTAACCCACGTAAATTTGAATCAAAAACAAGTTCTAAAAGAAATTATCATCATCGAAACTTAGGAGACTCTAAGAATCAACACTTGCAGCAAGAGAAAATAAAAGGAATGGGTAACACAGAAGAAAAAACTAGATTCAACGGACCTTGAGAGAGAGCAACTTCTTCATTTCTTCAACCCTTTCTTCAACTTCCTTTCTGCGTTTCTTGTCCGACTCACTCATGTTATCCGCCCATTTTATCTTGTCTTGAATTGAGACAAGAAGATTGTCTGATGTGGTCAACCTGTGTTTTCAGAAAAAAACAAATACTAACTATTATAAGTTACAAATACTCTTCAGAAGAGAAAAATTGACAAGGAAAAAAAAAAGAGGAAATGAATCAAGGTTCTTTGTAATACAGTAGCTCAACCTACATATTAGCATGTCTTGCATTTGCAACAAAGACACCACATTACTAAAAACTCATAAAAGGTCAAACCCAATTATTACATATTGAAAAGGGCTATGAAGGACCCTCCTTCACAAAAACAAGTTTGAATGTCAGAACAAGATAGTGTGACATTGAACTTTCGGGAGGTGCTCCTTTATTTGTATAAGATAACAGCATATCCATGTATAAAGCTGGAATAATAAAAGAAGAAATATAGAAGGTTATTAGATTGAACCTCTGCAAGTCAACAATTAGCTTCTAAACATGCCAATCTATCGTCGTAATTCGGACCTTTTGGCTACCATACCGTAATGATTCAAAAACTAATTTGATTTTGCAATTCATCTCCTAAATCCTGTTTTCCAGAGAGACTTCCAGCCTTCTCTCTCTTCAATGGAAAACAGAGGGCCTGGAGAAGTTTCCTACTTATTGAAATAGTAAGCCTTCTGAAAAACCATTACGACGATTACATTATAAGGAATTTATATGCTTTGTATACTTATTTTCGAACTTCAAAATAAGAAGACAACTTTCTGCAAAGGAATTTTCTATGGGGTTTGTTACCTAGTGAGCTGAGAAAGGGTGCATACTTTAATCAAAAGCGGCAGCTTGGGTATTTGTCATTTTAAGTTAAATCAAACCTCATCATCACATAAGTGGAGATGGAGATATGTTGAGAAGCTCCCTTTACAGAAAAGGGTGATTGGTTGTAGGTTCAGAATTAGTTAAAGAGGATGGATATCCAAGCAAGACGGAGAGCATCATGGAATGGGTTTATGAAAAGGGATTTGGAGTGATTGGTCACAATTTGTCAAATGTGCGAAATTTGTACTAGGTGATGGTTGAGAAATTCAACTGTGGTATGATGTTTGGTGTAGAGATATTCCTTTATAAGTAGCATTCCCGGATCATTATAGCACTGCTGTTAACAAAGATGTCTCGGTAGCAAATTACTTAGAGAGCATCTTCTGGGATGTTGTGGAATCTTTATTGATCAGATCCATCCAAAGCTGGGAATTGTAGGCAATGGAAGAGTTCCTTGAGATCCTTTATGGGGCTGAAGTACTGAGGAATAGGTCAAATAGGGGATGAGGTGGAAGTATGGAGTGGAATATTTTTTATGAAATCTTATCACTCTCTTGATTATTGGAGGATTGACAACTGACCTCCAAAGACAATTTGAAAGCTTGAAGTACCTATGGAAGGGATTGGGAACAAGGCTTAGTTTTGTTTGATTAAGTACCTAAGGAAGTGGAATTTTCTAATTGGACATCCACGGTAGACTCTATCCTTACGACATATTACTTGATGAAAGAAGATCAATAAAAACATTCAAACGTTCAAAAACTAATCTCAGTCATAGACGTACGCCAAGAACAATCACAACTGCAAAACACAAGCAATAATTATAAAAGAAAAAAACACGCAAGAGAAAGAGACTGCGATTTTTACGTAAAAAAGCCCATGTCGGGTAAATCAAGCTTGCAAGCCTCATTTACAGATTCATGTTTCCACCGCCAAGACGTCTTAAGTTCGACTTGTCAAATCCAATCTCATTATTCCTCTAACTTGATCGCGACAACATTGAATACTCAATGCTTCACACAATGGAATCGACCGGCAGTAAACTTAGGAGTCCACAACAGGTATTCGTGGAATGTTCTCTGTGGACAAGTTTGTTAGGTAGCTCTCGGAGCTCACTGCTCGAGCAAAGTAATTTTCGCTAGAGTAGTCAACTGGCAAAGACAACAACACTACTCTTGGGAGAACCACGACTCGAGCATCAATGGACTGCGCAAGTGGTCATGTTGTTGGGGCGATCCTACTTACAAATGCTTATAGTCTTCGGCTCCCATGCAACTCAGACCTTAAACAGCTCAAACACCTAGAGTTCTAGGCATGATATACATCAACCACGAAACTCTAAAATAACTTTCAACAAAAGAGTTAGACATGAATGATCCAACTCAAAAGAGAATTTTAGATCAATACAAACCGGGATCGCCAAACCTAAGGACTCTTAAGTCCTAACCCTTATGAATAGGCGTTGAATTTACCGTGGAGCATAGTAGATTGTAGATCATTTGTTGCTTCATTGTCATGAAATTGAGCTATGGAGCTTACTTTTGTCCAATTTGGAGGTTCATTGATGTAGGCCTTTATTCCTAAGCTTATAAAGAGTGTGCTGTGTGCGTTGTTTGGTGGGGGGAGGTGATTGGTGTGCCACTAAGTGTCATGTGATGCTTGTAGAGGGAAAAGAATAGACATACTTTTCAAGAGACAGCAGTAAGGGTGAAAAGGCTCGAGTTGTGTTTATTGTGTCGTTTTACATTTTTGGTAATGCAGAATGTGAATTCTCATTGCTCTTTTAGATTTTATGGGAGAATTCAATATTTGTGTTTAGCTTTGTTAACTTCATATGGTTTTGTACAAAGGTTACACCCCTTTTGGTGTTTCCTATACAATACTTCTAAAAAAATGAAATTTAAAACAACCTTTCTTTGAATGTAGTCAGCACCCACTTATAAGCCAAGTTTTTCTTGCCAACGACTAACCATTCATGGTATATTTTAAATTTCTAGTAGCATACAAATATGAAATTACCAAATGCACCTAATAAAACATAGAGTAATTGATTTTTGATTTAAACACTTAAGGATTATCAAAAACTTTTTTGAGTCCCTCCAATAGTGACGAATATCATCCAATTAGATGAGCAGGTTAAACTGTTTGACCGCTAGGAGGGTTGGGACCTATGATGGTTAACCTGAGACAGTTTCATTGTAACTCAACTTCCAAAAACAACCAAATAATCTAAACTCAACTGATTTGTCATGAAGGCTTCCAAAAGATTAAAGATGATGTTGAAAACATAACTTCAACTCAATGATTGAAGTGGCTATTTAGTATCACATTTATTTCCATGTAACATTAGTTGGTGACCACAGGGTGTGGGGGACACCCAATCATGGCCTGGAGTCAAAAGGAAATCATCTTGGGTTTGAGGCAGAATAAATGAGGTTAATCTTTGAGGCCATTAAAAGTTATAGCCTATCTTAAAATATAATCTTCTGGAGTAGTGTATTCCCTGAAAGTGTGCTAGAGCTGGTAAGGCCATATTCCCTTTCTCCATGTTAATAGAATAGCATTAAACTCAACAAAGGCGTTAACCCCAATAGGGCACGCAACCGTTTTATTTATAGAACAGCAAGACCACATAATAAGATATAGTGTGCTCAACCACACCGGATAATAATAATAATAATAATAATAAAGCTATAATCATAATAAAGCTAACACCTCCCCTCAAGCTGGCGCATATATATCTAACATACCCAACTTGTTACATATGCATCGAACCGGAGAATCTGGAACAGACTTGGTAAAGATATCCGCCAACTGCTCTCCAGTACGAACCGCATCAAACACGATCACACCATTTTGATACCCATGCCGAATAAAATGGCAGTTCACCTCGATATGTTTAGTACACTCGTGGAACACCAGATTCGTAGCAATATACACTGCAGATTTATTATCACACCAAAGCTTCGTTGGGCCATTGCAAGGATCACCCAACTCACTAAGCAATTGACGAAGCCACA
>JAULJZ010001922.1:0-17154 GCA_032270985.1 Heliamphora pulchella
CCCCCCCCCCCCCCCCCCCCCCCCCCCCCCCCCAAGCATGAAACCAAAACTTAACCTGTCTTCTCTTCTTTACTACCATGCTCGTGAAGCTTATGAAAATATCCTGACAACCCCTCCTAATACCTCTCCATAGGCCTATCTTGTGAGACAAAGAAACCTCTAAAGAGGTCAAATCCTCCACCTGGCCATGCACTCCCATACTTAGCCACCATCACTCTCCACCGCCTATCTTTTCCACACGCAAATCTCCACAACCACTTACCTAACAAAGCTTGATGAAAAATCTCCAATCTGGCGATTCAAAGCCCTCTTCTTTAATGGGAAAGCATACTTTCTCCTGCTCAACCAAATAAAACATGAAGTCTTCCCCCAAACCGCCCCACAAAAACTCTCTTTGCAACTTTTCCATCTTTTTTACCACCAAAGTCTGGATAACGAACAAAGACATGAAATAGGTATGCAAGCTATATAGAGTGCTCCTAATAAGAGTTATCCTCCTGCCTTTTGATAAAAATTGTCTCTTCCATTCTGACAATCTCTTTTGAAAAGAGTCCTACACTGCCCTTTCCTTATAGGAAGATCCCAGTGACAGGCCCATATAGGAAGACAAAAAATGCCCAAACTTGCACCCAAAACTGAAGCCAAAGAGGCCATATTAACCACCTCACCCACTGATAAAATCTTTAACTTATCCAATTTTACTTTTAAGTCTCGAGATAACCTCAAAGCAAGATAGCACACATTTGAGATAACCAATTTGTGTCTTGTTCGTGCCTTAGCATACAGAAGGTGAGAGCGCTTCCACTAAACCATCAACTCTCCCCACCATAAAGCCCTCCATAAAACCTACCTCCATGGCTTTGGATCATGCAGCCTAGAACTTTCGTAAACAGAATGAAGAGCAGAGGGAATAACAGGTCCCCCACCTCAGACGTTTAGAAGAATGGAAAAAACCAGTTGGAGTCCCATTAACTAAAACCGAGAACTTCACTATTGAAATGCAAAAAATTACCACCTCCTCCATTGCTCCCCAAAACCCATCATTTTCATCACATAAAGAAGAAAATCCCAATTAGCACAAAGTTATCTCATGTCTTACTTTCGTTGGCCACCAGAACTACATCCCATATTTGCATTTCTGATACAAAAAGCATTCTGTGATTATGATAGCCTTATCCAAAACACCCTTTAACCTGTTAATGAAAGCTTTTGCCAACAGTCTGTAAGCTCCTCCAAGCAAACTTATGGGTTTGAAATCTTTGATATCCTCGGCACCACCTGTTTTTGGAACTGAACAACAAAAGAAGCATTCAAACTCCTTTCAATCACGCCATGCTCCCAAAAGTGATGTATCATTCCCATTACCTCTTGCCTGACCATCTCTCAGCACTGCTGAAAATAAGCCAAAGTCATCCCATCCAGACCTGGAACCTTATTCACATTTAAAATTTTCAATGCTACAACCACTTCTTCCTCTGAGAAACTTCTAACCAGAGCACATCCTTCTCAGAGATAGAGGAGAATTCCATGCAATCAAGTCGTGGTCTCCTCCCTCCCGTCTTTGTAAAAAGTCCCTCGAAAAACTCTGCTACCCCTAGATGAATCTCCTACTTTGATGCGGATGATAAAATTGTTCCTTTGATGAGCGTTAGCCACCTGTGAAAGAACTGTGTTTCATCTCCATTTCTTTGCCAAAAGTTTCTCAA
This sequence comes from Heliamphora pulchella, assembly GCA_032270985.1. Classification (NCBI taxonomy): domain Eukaryota; kingdom Viridiplantae; phylum Streptophyta; class Magnoliopsida; order Ericales; family Sarraceniaceae; genus Heliamphora; species Heliamphora pulchella. The sequence continues at coordinate 1,707 of JAULJZ010001922.1, forward strand.
TTTCGGTCTCTAACTATTCTCCTCCATCAATGCAATTCTTCCGAACTCAGCCTTTGCCCTATCCCTCAAGTATTTCTCCTCACTAGTAAGAGCTCTAGTTTGCTTCATTACCCCGGCAGATTTTTTTTCCTAAACTCTGCCCTTTTGAACTTCTAGATTCCCAAAGTGCTCCCTATTTGACCTCTTCAAGTCCTCCTATGACTATTCCATGATTCACCAACTTTCTATCAACTTTTAGTCTCAGTTTTCCAAATTAGAAAAAGAGAAAAACCGCCTAAAAACATATGATCAATGGCACTTACACAGCCTTAAGTGCTCTGCCAGTTTGCTTCCAATGCCAGCAAGAATTCACTTACTCCAGTAGTCCAGTGATACTTTTTACTGGAAATCAACATTGGTATGCCCTTCACTCATCATGGCCACAACCACTGAATCCCCAATCCCATTTTCACCTCTGCACTGTTGCCAAAATCACTGCTGATATCGTCAAGAAGCTCGAGATTGAGAATCGACCCATCTCTTAGTGTCTTTGTTTTATTATGTACAGTAAACCGAAGTTGGATTTGGGCATCTTGATCAATGAATCCACTCCAAAAATGACCACCCAAACTCAACTCACTGATAATTCAATGTCTCGTTGTTTGGAATAGATGAATATTCATATATTGTTGCTTTTTTTGTTCTGTGTCATCAATTTGTTTCTGGAAAATATCTTTAAGATTTCACAGCAATACCTAAAATATCTTTTAAGATTTCACGACAGTATCTAATATAATTTTGTTTCAAGCACTTTTCCCACACTTAGTAGACACTCCGATTATATTTTTTGAACCCTCCCAATATGCTCTATGTGATGATTATCTTTATATTAACATTGTTTTGGATCTTTCGAAACACAACTTATGCACTTTAAATATGTTTTGAAACATTTATAAGAAAAATAAATGGCCTTTTAATGTAAGTAATGCTATATTTTTTTTGCTTTCCGTTATCTTTGAATAAATTTTTCATATATTTGACATATAATAATTATATAAAAATACAAATTTAGGTATCCCATTGTGTCCAATATTGAGTAATTATTCGGTGCTCCCGGAGTTCCATGTGGTGCTCCTATCTAAATATGGTGATGACAAATTTTACGGTAGGAACATGATTACTCATATTTGTTGGGTGGTTATGAGACAAATGGTGGCCCACATTGTGTAGGTTGTGATTATTTATTTGTTAGGAGTACTACGTGGTATCGCCTACATGGTACTGCAGGAGTATCTAATAATTTTCCTTCCAATATTTTTTTAAAATCGATGCATTTTGCCTTGCAGTTAATGCAATTGATTTTGTGATATGGAATTTTTGTCTGATAGGTACCAAGTACTGGCAGGAGTTATTGAACAAAGGATATTGGAACCATTGCTGCACCAGCATAAGGTTATACTGAGTGCAATCTGCTTTGCTGTTCGAACTGGCAACACATTCTTGGGGTCACTGATGTAAGAGTTTCCAGCATTTCGTTTGGATTCTAATTCTACTATATCGATAATGCTACAATGACCAAAAATTATTGTACCAAATTAATTTACCAAATGATGTGGCACAATCACAAGTATTAATGCAAGGGGTTCCACATGAGTTCTATTTAAATTTAATGCTTGTGATTGCACCACATCTTTCGGTAGATTAATTATTAAAATAATTTGGTCATCATAACATTACTGATTCTAATATAAACAACTTGGCACTCTCATTTGGCAACCCGCCTTTTAAGCTGGGGTTTTCTGCTTTTTGGGTTTTTAGGTGCAAAAAGCAAGAAGCTCATTTGGTTATCCATAACTTTAAACCATCTTGGCTTTAATATAACTTTTGTGTCCAGTTTCCCTTAAAAGCCTTTCTTTTTTTTAAAAAAAGAAAAAACCTATCTTTCTGAACTTGATTGCCAATGTTGTCTAAAATAAAACTTAATGGCTTTCCATGATGAGAGAAATCTAAAATGTGAAAATTTTTTTTGACTGATTTGAAAAATGTTCACTAAAGATGAAAAAAATCATATTTTGAGTAAAACTAGTTTTTTTTCCTCTATATTTTTTTTTCTCCATATTTTAGAATTTCTCCACTTTTTTGGTTTCAGGATGCTAAAAGGTTAAGGCCTTGTTTGGTTGTATTTTTCAAAAATTATATTCAAAATGATTTTTAAAAAATTCAAATTTATTTTTTATAATATTTTGAAATTTTTTTTTTAGTTGCTAATGCTGATAATTATTTCTCAGTGCATCTAGTCTAGAGGAAGAGAGAAGATGGAAAACACTTTTAAGTCGTTTTCAAAATTTTCAAATTTTAGCTCCTTTTTAACTCAATTTTCTGAAAACAGTTTTTAATAACTGTTAACAAATGCAATTTATCTATTTTTGGAAAACATTTAGGAGAAAAATAAAAATAAAAATTGCAACAAAAAAAGGTCATGAAAAAAGATTTTCCATGTAGAGCTTTTAAGCCAAAAAAAAAAAAAACAAACAAACCTTGCTTTCTAATTAGAAGCTAAAAAAACTTTTTGCCTAAAATCTTAAAAGCACTAACCTAACATTTGAGGCCCTTTAAAAAGGCAAAAAATCGATTTTAAACAGGTTGCCAAATGGGCATATATATATATATATATTGTGTGCGTTGTAAACTGTTGGTACAATCAAAACCAATTTAGTTGGTTTAGTTTTGATGATCCCAAACAGAACTTCGAACCGAACTCCTAATTACTGAATTCACTGGAGGTTGTATATGGTATTCCTAAACTCCTACAAGATGAAAAACACCGTTAGTACTTTGCAGCTTGATTTGACGGGAAAACACTCCGATGTTAAAGTTAGATTTCTCTTTGCGAGGTTTCTAAATCAAGAACTGGGTTAAAAATTGCGTACCTGAGGATTTAGAGTGCCTCTCCTTATATAAGGGTCAAGACTAAGGTGGCTGAGTCCTCTTAAGACTCTGCCACTTGCCTTCTTATCCTGACTTATCTAAGGATTTTTGCCTTATCTTTTGGCAATCCTAGTTGCCTTGGGAGGCTGATTCTTTACTTCCCGAACTGCCATGGTCGGAGTGGAGTCATCTTGGGTTATCCTTCAGCTTAGAACTTATCAAATTGGGCTTAATTGTCGCGGGTTGCCCCTTTTTGGGGGTGGGTCCGAACTCTCTTTGGGTTGACCAACTTATTTAGGCCGAACTAATTTATGGGCTTCCCTAATGGGTGGCCCAGATACTTCTTATTCTAGGTTCGGCCTCAGGCCTATTGATTAATTTTCCCTCAACTGCTCCTAGCTCTAGTATTCATTTTGCCGAGGAACTTAATAAGGAGTAAGAGCTTTTGCTTTTTGTTTGCTTAGGAAATATGTTCGGATTTGTACTACTTATGCATATTATTTGTTCGGTGGGTGACGAGGTTTCCAGTCAGCGTGTGACCTTTATTCGGGAGGCATCTGTTAGGTACCCGGTCATTGCTTTGATCATCCTTCTTTTTCCTTTTGTTCGGTGTTTGGACGACGTTTCGGATTCCCAAACCCCTTTGCATTCCATCATGATTGACAGCTGATCCTTGAGCCGCCAAATAATGACGTGGTGGTTTCAGATTGGTGCTTGGAGGGGCACGTGTTATTTCAGTAACCGACGCGTGCTTTTACTTTGTACGATGCATTAAAACGCCTGTCTTCTCAATTTGATGGGTATAAAAGCCTATTTTAAACACCATTTTTCCCTTTCCACCATATTTGAACCTCCAAACCTTCTACAAGTGCTCTCTTGTGATTTCTGGCAATAGGAGCCTAGAATCCAACGAACAAACCCAAAAATCGGCAAACCAACTGGCTGCTCTCAGGACCATTTTCATTCGAGTAAGCTTCTCGTTTTTCGTTGTCTTTTGTTTCGCCTTGAGGCGGGTTTGCTTTTTTTGCTTTGCATTTTTCTTGATTTCTTCTCTTCCCCTTTTCTTCTCTCTTTTTTTTAATGGGCAAACTCCAAAAGTTAGTATCGATGCCGGAGGCAATGCGCAATTTTCGGCGTCAATATAATGTCCCAGATGATGTTGGAATCACTCTGGCTAATCCCAGGGACTCTCGTGAAGGAAATTGGGAGAAACTTCCCATTCCACTTGTCGCCATAGTGGAAGGGGGAGTTCGGTTCCCAATCTATCCATTTTTTTGGAGGGTTCTTCGGCATTATCGGTAAGCCACATGCAAGTCTCTTCCAACGTCTTTAGAGTGGTCAGTGGGGGTTGTGGAACTGAACCGTATCTTGTGTACTAATCTTGGTATCTGGGATATAGTTTATTATTACAACATGGTTAAGCACTCAACTGGGTCGTATTACCTCAAAGCAAAAAGGGTAGCGAGAAGCTTGCCATCGAGTTACCAGACTTCGGTAAAGACGTCGATGACGACTTTCTTTATATCGCGGGGAATTTCGAGTTCTGTCTTGGGGAAGAACACGACATCTTCACCATTCCCCGAAAGAACGGACTTGGCCCCAGTAATTGTCACCGCCAATTGCTTTTTGATTTTCTTGTTCCAGTCTCCCTTCTTTTTCTTATGTCTTATATTCTTGTGTTTTCCTCTCTTTGGCGTAGGTGCTATCGCCAACAACTTGGGTCGTGGTCCTCTGCCTGACGTCCATCTCGAGGACTTAGAGAAGGTATGGGCTTACGAGGGCTTGCCCGAATAGAGGAGATTGGACTGAGCTGCCCACATTCTGCTAAAATATGTGCCCAGTTATCGGAGCTTCATTAGGCCGAACACTTCGGGTGTTCAGGTCACCGCCGCTGCTTCGAACCTAGCCAAGGTGCCAAAAGTTGTCGTCTTGCCATTCACAAGGGCAGAGAGGCAGGTGACAATTGCACAACCATCACTTCTACAAGACGAGCCCGGTCTTTCATCTCCGGGTTATACTATCATTTCTTCCTCCTCTTTTGTCAACTCGGCTAAACTCGCGGACATATCTTCCATGGCACAGGGTAAGGCTCCCACTGCCTACCTCAGTGAGTTCCTCCTCCTTAGGGGATCGAAAACGAAAGTGACCGTCGTGCCCATAAGTCGGGTGGACCTCTCCATCGAGTTAACTAAGGGGACTACCAAAATCTCCAAGGCAACGTCCTAACCCCTACTGAAGAGGCTGAAGAAGGTTAGGGGCTCCCTCCCAAAGGAGAAGAGTCAAGGTAAAAGGAAGAAAAAGGAGAAGAAGAAGGAAAAAGAAAAAAAAAGGTTGTCAAAGAGGCAGGGGGCCGAACACTGGACCCCTGAACTGAAAAAGGGTGATCAGTTGATCACCATTGATGATCGGGCTAAGTCCCCGAAGACTACCTTTGGCTTGTCTAGAGCCCTGCTGCTCCCTGGTGACATGGAGGAAGTTTGCACACTCCACCATGAGCGCCTCATCAAGTCATCCATCTGCCATTCTGTTCAGGTATTTTTGGAGTCTCTTCTTCGGTCCCTTACTTCTATTTTCCTTTATTACCCACACTTATAGTCACTTTTGTCTTTCTTTCTTTTTACAGAGTTTCCAACGTTTGGTGGTGGCCATGGAAAGGGTGGAATAGCGCGAGGCCGAACTGGTGACGATGTGTGAGAAGAACCACTCCTACCTCTAGCAAATATGCCAACTGGGCTCAGGCTTGTTTGTCCAAGCTGGAAGTCAAGGAGCTTGCTTGGCAGAGGTAGCTGAAGGAGAAAGAGGGCGTCCTTATTGCTTCCCAAGCCCAGCTTGGCAAGACCGAGGCCCTGCTTGCTCAGGCAAAGGAAGAGGCCTCTAAAGTTTATTCGGTGGGGGTCGTCGAGGCTACTGAGGACTACAAATCCTAGATCCCCGGACTTCAAGACATCGTCTTCGGATTTTCGTGGGAGGCAGCCCTCAAAGCTGTTAGGGTTGAGGCATCCATCCCCTTGTACTCAGAGGTCCCTCTCGCGAGCAAGCAAATTGAAGAATAAGATGCTGGGGCTGAGTTTCTTGAAGCTGGTGGTCCTTTTGCTCCTGCTACTGTTGACGCGGTGGTGGCTGGGGCTGAGTTGAACGTCCCAGTCCCTCTCGAGGAAGTGGGTACCCCCGTGCAGACCACGGAGGAGTTCCTGAAGGAGCCCTGAGACTTGCTGTCCCCTTCCTCTTGTAAGGACTTAGTGCCTAAGTTATTTTGCCTTTTTTTAAAAAAATTTTATGCTTGTATTACCCTTTGGGGCTCTTGTTTTGTAGCTTTGATGTTCCAGCCCCTCTTTATTTAATGAAAATTCTCTTTTTTTTTTTGTCTCCTCGAATCCGAACCACTTTGCATACATGTACTAGACTTGGCCATTTTAGACTCAGTCTTTTGGCTTTTTCTTTTTTTTTTTTTCCCCTCCCCTGGTATGGGATTGGACTTCCATACTAGAAAGTTAATTAGTTCAGATATACTTCGAACTTGGCCTATTTTAGGCTTTTTCTTCCCAAGTATGGGATTGAGCTTCCATACAAGGAGTTAATTCTGTTCGGATAAATTTTGAACTGAGCCTTTTTAGACTTTTTCTTTCCAAATATGGGATTGAGCTTCCATACAAGGGGCTAATTTTGTTTGGATATACTTTAAACTTAGTTTTTTTAGGCTTTTCTTCCTTAGTATGGGATTGAACTTCCGTACTAAAGGTTGAATACTGTTCGCATATATTTTGAACTTAGCTTTTTTGGTCTTTTTTTTTTCTTAGTATGGGATTAAACTTTCGTACTAAGGGCTTAATACTGTTTGTGAATATTTCGAATTTAGCCTTTTTAGGCTTTTCTTGACTAGACGGTATAGTATGTGTGACCCTAAGTTTTTGTGAAGAAGAATGTTCGGTAAAAACTTTGGTTTAAAGAGGAATAATTTGAAAGAAGAAAAATTCTTGCCGAGCAATTGCGCTTTATTCTCAAATTAGAAATTACAAAAAATTGAATGTTTAAAAATAAAATTTACGCGAGTTGTTTGCATTTCACGGTCTAGGGACGATTCTGCCATTCATGTCTTCCAAGTTGTAAGCTCTAGTTCTTGCCTTATTGGTGACCTTATAAGGGCCTTCCTAGTTCGGCTCGAGCTTCCCATGAACCGGATCTTTTATGTGACTGAGGACCTTTCTTAGGATTAGATCTCCCTCGCCAAACTCACGATGTTTGACCCTTCTGTTGTGTCCTCTGGCCAAAGTTTGCTGGTAGGACGCTAATTTAATGGCTGTCAATGCCCTTCGTTATTCGGTTATGTCCAGGTCCATACCCAGGGTTTTTGTATTCAGCTCGGGCGTACTGGCTTCTATCCGGATTGTTGGTTACCCGACTTCCAGTAGTATCACGGCTTCTACCTCGTAGGCTAGTGGACCTCCTTGGGGGTGTTCGGTACGTCCATAGGACTGAGAGGAGTTCTTCTACCTATCTTCCCTTGGCAGCGTCTAACCTTTTCTTGAGTTCATCTATAATGGTTTTGTTCGTGGTTTCTGCTTGGCCATTACTTCGTGGGTATGCAGGGGTAGAGAAGTAGTTCTTGATTCTTAGGCCCGAGCAGAAGTTCTTGAAACATGAATTGTCGAACTGAGTGCCATTGTCTGAAATAATTGATTGGGATATGTCGAACCGAGTAAAAATATTCTTCCATGTGAACCTTTTGACATCAACATTTCTGATGTTGACTAGAGGTTCTGCCTCAACCCACTTAGTGAAGTAATCCGTGGCAACCAACAAGTACTTTCTGTTACATGTGGCTCTTGGGAATGGGCCCACTACATCAAATCCCTACTGCGCAAAAGGCCAGGGACTAGTCAACGGTGAAAGGTTTTCGGTGAGAATATGTATGTTCGGACTGAACCTTTGACACTTTTCACATTTCTAGACATACTGCTCTGCATCTTTTTGCATGTAGGGCTACCAATATCTCTGAGAGATTGCTCGGTGGGCTAGGGATCTTCCGCCTATATGATTGCCAAAAATTCTCTCATGAATCTCGAACAATAGGTCCTGAACCTTGTTCGGCCGTACGCAAAAGAGGTATGGGCCTGTGAAGGACTTCTTGTACAAATCCCCCGAACTCAAGACCCAGAACCATGGTGCCTTTCTTCGTATTATTCGAGCTTCCTTTTGGTCAGATGGAAGCTCATTTTTTTTCAAGAAATCTTTGATGGGATCCATCCAACTTGATCCCAATTTTGAGCAGAGGACCTGTCCTTCTTCAGGGATGAGAGTCCTTGGCTACTGGAGGACTTCCACGGTGATTGCTCATTTATCCCTAGGACTTACCACTGAGGCGAGGCATGCCAAGGAGTCTGTGTGGTTGTTCTCTTTAGAAAAAGACCATGCAATCTCATGATGAGGAATACCCTTGGCTAGTTGCTGTGCCAGCTGGACATATGCCAGCATTCTTCTGTGCCTAGCCGCATACTCTCCCCTGAATTGGTTGACAATCAATTGTGAATCACAAAAGATTTTTACATTCTGAGCTCCCAGTTCTGTGACATTCCGAAGTCCAGCTAGGAGGGCTTCATACTCTGCTTCGTTGTTAGTGGCTTGAAAATCTAGTCGAATTGCTCTCTATGAGAACTTCTTCAGGGCTATAAAGTACAATACCTACTCCTGCTCCCTTGTTATAGGAGGAACCATCCACATATAATCTCCACACCGCTGCTATTGTATCTTCCTTTGAGTCTTCGTCTTGTGAGACCTGTTTGGCGATATGCCCCCCATTCCCATCCAAACTCTCTTCTTGGCTGAATTTGGCGATGATGTCAACCAACACTTTATCTTTTATGGCTGTCCTAGGAGAGGATGTTATAAAGTGCTCCCCGAGTTTTATAGCCTATTTCGCTACTCTTCTCGAGAAATCTGCTTTTTGAAGCAAAGCTTGGAGTGGATATTCGGTGATTACCTTGACCAGGTGAGCTCTAAAGTAGTAGATCAACTTTCTTGATGCGGTGAGAAGGGCTAGGGCCAGTTTTTCTAATGGTAAATATCGTGTCTCTAGGTCAAGAAGCACCTTACTTACATAGTAAAGAGGTCTCTGGACCTTATCTTCTATCCTCAATAGGACGACACTAATTGCCTGCGCTGATACTGCTAGGTATAGGTACGTCTCTCCACTATTTGACACTGTAAGCACTTGTGGAAAGGACATATATTGCTTCAGCTCAGTGAGAGCCTGCTCGCTTTTATCATCCCATGTGAACTAGTTGTCTCATTTTACACCCTTAAAAAACGGATAGCACCGACCTGATGGTCGGCTAATAAAACGATTTAGCGATGCGGTCATCCCAGTAAGTCTTTGTATTTCCTTGAAATTCTGAGGGCTTTTTAGGTTCTGGATGGTTGCTATCTGTTCAAGGTTTATCTCTATTCCCCTGTAAGTCACTAGAAAGCCTAAGAACTTTTCAGAGCTCACACCGAAGGTACATTTAGAGGCATTGAGTCTAAGCTTGTAAGTTTTGAGGATTTCAAAGGTCTTCCTGAGGTCGTTCAAGTGTTTGTTTGGACTCTTGGTTTTCACAACCATATCATCAATATAGACCTCCGTGGTACTGCCGATCAATTCCTTAAACATCTTAGTTGCTAGTCTCTGATAGGTGGCTCCTGTATTCTTTAATCCGAACGGCATTACCCGATAGCAATATGTTTCCCAAGGAGTAATGAAGGCTGTTTTCTCCATGTCTGGGGGGTACATGGCTATCTGGTGATATCCTCTGTATGCATCTAGAAAGCTCATCCTCTCATGCCTCGTTGTTGAATCGACGAGCTGATCTATTCGAGGGAGAAGGAAGCAGTCCTTCGGGCACATCTTATTCACGTCGGTAAAGTCGACGCACACCCGCCACTTACCATTTTTCTTCTTGACCACCACCGTGTTGACTAATCAACTTAGGTTGTGGATCTCTTTGATAGCTTTCGCTTCTTTCAAGCGCTGCACTTCCTCAATTACTGCCATTGCGTAACGTAGGGCAAACTTCTTGGGTATTTGAATCATTGGCTTTTTCATGGGATCTACATTTAGTTGGTGACTAATCACCTCGGGGTCTATTCCTGGCATCCTATAGGGTGTCCATGCGAAGGTCTCTCTGTTTTTCTTCAAGAACTCCATCAGCTCGGTTTCTTCTTGTTCGGTCATATTGGTCCCGAGTAAGAAGTACCGATCTAGATCCTCCGGGGAGATGCAGACTTTCTTCAAATCCTCATCTACATTCTCCTCAGCTGTTCGACTGTAATCATAGATGGTAGGGTCATCATCTACTTAAACGGTTTTTACCTCGGGGTACCGTTTTCTGTCCTTCATTGTGGCCAGGAAACATTGCCTTGCTGTGCGCTGGTTTTCCTTGATCTCAATTATCTCCTTTTTCATCTGAAACTTGAGGGACTGGTGATAGGTTGAGGGGACAGCCCCCAGGCTATATATCCAAGTCCTCCCTACTATAGCGTTATAGGTGGAAGGCTGATTAATAACTAGGAACTCAGTGTTTACCGATGTTGGCCCTACTTTTACTGGTACGGTTATCTTTCCCACGGGCCATCCAGGGTCTAAACTAATGCCAATCAGTGGAGTCGTACACCTTTTAAGTGCCGAGTCTTTCAGCCCAAGTTTTTGAAAAAGACTGTAGTACCTGATGTTAACTGAACTCTCCTAGTCCACAAATATCCTCATAACATCATAGTTGACTATGCGTTGAGTTAGTACCAGGGCGTTGTTGTGAGGGTGCTGTATTCCCATAAGGTCATCATCTGAGAAGATAACCCCTTGCATTTGGTTCTGGCTGGAACCTTCTTCTGTTCTTCGGTGTTTACCTTCATCCACCTTCATCGTGTGCGCTAGGGTTCTTACTTGGTGCTGAACAACAGCCCGGATAATCGGCTCTACGGTGTCGTGGATCATCTTCACTACCCCAAGAGAGGCATCCCCTTGTTCGGGTCTTCGGTCTTGCGCTTGTGGCCTTTCTTCTTGAGCGGTCTTCTCTGTATCAATGAATTCTAAGAGATGCCCTGCTCGGACTAAATCCTCCAAATGCTTCTTGAATGTTCGGCATTCCCCAGTCAGGTGGCCGTGATCTCGATGGTAATGGCACTTACTCTTCGGATCCCGTTTATTCGGATTGCCGAGCAGCTTAGGCGGCCACTGAAAATAGGGCTTGTCTTTTGTGTGGTTGAGGAGTTTATGCGAAGGCTCCTTGAATACTGTTTGTAGGGCTTGGTAGGCTGTTGACTCATATTTCTCTTGGGAGTCCTTTTTGGGCTTCTGGTCATTTCGCCTCTTATCCTTCCTCTTTGGTTGCTTGACTGAGGCCACGCTCTGTTTGGCTTGGCTTATATCCTCCTCAACTTTGGTATGCTGTTCTATTTTCACCATTAGTTCGGACATGGTGGCCGCTACGGCCTTCTTGGTGAGGGATTGCCTTAGATGACTCTATAAGGGTAGCCCGAGTTTGAAAGAGGCCACGACTGACTGCTCACTGCAATCTTCTATCTCGTTGTACACTTTCCAATAATGCCGAGCTTATTCCCGAATAGTCTCTCCCTCATTCTTCCGAAGAGAAAGTAGGGTGTTAAAGCTTTTTGGCTATCTACTGTTGATAATAAACCGAGCAGTGAAAGACTTAGCCAACTGCTGCCAAATGACTACTGATCGGAGTGCCAACTTATGGAACCAACTGAGGGCTATCTCTCCCAAACTGAAAGGAAACATGCGGAAAAGAAGAGCATCATTCCTAATCTAGAGGGCCATTGCTTGTCTATACTGGCGAATATGGTTTACTGGATCTGTCTTGTCATTATACATTTCGAACTTCGGTAGAGAGAACTTACGTGGTGGATCTGCATTCTCAATCATTTCGGCTAGTGGTGAAACCAAGATCTACTCAAGGGCCTTTTTCGCCACATCTTGTGTTGTTCGGTTAGCGCTATGCTGCATTTTGAAATTCATTCTTTTTTCCCACCACAACTGAAGATCCTGGTTCGGATCTAGTTCGGCCCAAACTACCCTTTGAGGGTTTGGCCGAGTAGACTCAGTTCCAAGGGTCTCTGTTTGCCTAATACTTCTTAGGCTCTCCTCGGGTGCTTTGCCTCTTCGCTTTTGAGGGTGACTATGGCTATTGGATTCTGGGTTTTGTTCGGACTCTTCGAGTTCCGGGCTTCCTCTTCACCTTACACGCGGATCCCTCTAGACCTCTTGTCTTTGAATCCTTTGCCTTAGCTCCTCAATTTTTCTGTTGCGTCACTCCATCCTTTCTTCGAGATCGTCAATGATCCGATTTTGCCTTGCCAGCCCCTCCTCTAGTCTCCCTCTTTCTCTCGAAGTGGGGGGAGAGGGTTGTTCTCCTTTGGAACTCGTAGTAGAATAGCACAGACGCCTCCCATTATGTGAGGCATCGTTCTTGCGCATTCGAACCTCTGATGGGACTCGAGGGGCCCTAATTTGCTCTGGTACGACCGGTATTGATCTCTGAAGGATATCTTCTTGTACCCCTGCACGACTCTCAATGTATCCAGTAGGAGTATGGCTCATGATTTTATTGGTTCGAGATCGTCATTCTCACAGACGACGCCATATTGTGCGCGTTGTAAACTGTTGGCGCAATTAGAACCAATTTAGTTGGTTCAATTTTAATGATCCCAAATAGAATTTCGAACCGAACTCCTAATTTCCGAACTCACTGGATGCTGCACGTGGTGCTCTCGAACTCCTGTAAGATGAAGAATATCGTTAGCGCTTTCTGGCCTGGTTTGACTAGAAATTACTTTGGCGTTCAAGTTAGATTTTTCTCTGAGAGGTTTCTAAATCAAGAACTAGGTTAGGAATTGTTTACCTGGGAATTTCGAGTGCCTTTCTTTATATAAGGGTCAAGACTAGGGTGGCTAAATCCTCTTAGAACTCTGCCACTTGCCTTCTTATCTTAACTTATCTCAGGATTTCTGCCATATCTTTTAGCAATCCTGGTTGCCTTGGGAGGCTGATTGTCCACTTCCCGAATTGCTGTGGAAGTAGTGGAGTCCTCTTGGGTTATCCTCTAGTCCAGAACTTATCAAATTGGGTTTAATTATCGTGGGCTGTCCCTTTTTGGGGGTGGGCCCGAACTCTCTTTGGGTTGACCAACTCATTTGGGCCAAACCAATTTATGGGCTTCCCTAATGGGTGGTCCAAATACTTTTTATTCTGGGTTTGGCCTCAAGCCCATTGATTAATTTTCCTTTATATATATATATTTTAGTTCAATAAATTCATATTTCTTTCTTTTTGGATAGGTGGGTGGATTACGCACGTTGGGTTGGAATCCAAAAGATACGAGATTAAGTTGCTTATGGATAAATGTTGTTCATTTGGACGTTACTAGCTTTGGTTTATGTACAAAATGAATGATTCTTTTAACCTGCAAATGTAGAGCAAACAAGCAATGCACTCTGTGGGTGCTTTTGGTTTTGGCTCTTTCACTATTGATTTATTTGAATGCAACTACAATTATGAATAATTTTCCAAAAAAAATGCCATTAAGTTTGTTTTTCTCTGTTTTAATTTTTTTTATTTTCTTGATTCGTTTTAATGAGGAGAAATAGGAAAGTAAACAAAATTGGATTTGGCTACTTTTGTTTTTTCTAATTTTTTATTTTTTTGATTAATTATTTTTTATCTTTTCGATTTATCTTTGTAAGTGAAATTGAAAAAAAGTAATTTTTTTTATTTCCTTAATCGCCTCCCAAATGCTATAAATAAGATGAAGGCTTTAGGTTTTGTCGAGGGAGAGTGAGAGTAGCGATGGAAAATATAGTAATATGAGGAGCGACAAAAATGCTCTGAGCGGGTTATGGGTGAGAACTAAGATTGCGTCTGCAAATCTTTCCTGTTCAAATAAAGCAGTTGGTTAGGAACAAAGAGATTAGTTCTAATACACTTTTTTATTCAATAGTCTTTGAAGTTGTGAACTAAAAATTATCTGAAAATGTCCAAAAGCATACTGTCCTGGAACATTTTTCAAAATATGTTTTGCGAAAATTAGGGTTAGGTTTAGTTTGAAAAGTGTTTATGGATAAGTTATTTTTAAAAGTTACATATTTTAAATTTTAAATTTTTTTTGACATTTATACTTTGGCTATTAGTAATGGCATAACGATATATATAAAATGAATTATATCATATTTATATTTAATGCTTCAAAAATTATATTTTCTTAATTTTTGCTGCTCATACGATCATTAGAATTTGATCATTTTTTAGTTTCATGTATATGGTGAATGCATAGAAGCATTTATAATATTGTTTTTGTTGATCTATTTTTTGTTATTTTTCGTTATTTGTTACTTAGTTGCTTCGTATTTGTTAGAATGGAGAAAGTGATATACATTAAGATTTAATCAAATGACAGTTTTTTTTGTTGCATACATATTAAAACAACAATGCTATAGTTACAAACTTATTTTATCAAATTAATATCTCAAACAAAGTGTCACAATTACAATTATAAAATTTAAATAGAGTTCATGTGGGTCTATTATATCAATGATTGTAATTGTGCAATATAATTTGGGATATTAAGTTGGTAAAATAAGTTGGTATCTCTTGTATTATTGCATATTAGAATGCAGAAAATGATTCAATTAAGATTTTATTAAATAATATACATGAATTTGACTCTTTTTTAAAAATGACACATAAAACAATAATTTCTTCAGAAATGATACACATGAACAACGTCTGAAACAATATTAATTTTTGAAATGATACACATTAAGAGTTTCTAAAATGATAAATATAAAATAATATATTTTTAGAATATTTTAGGATATTATTTCATGTGTATTATTTTTAAAACTCATATTGCCACATGCATATCATTTTCTGTTATAAAAATATAGTGACTATTCAATTAATGTGTATTATTTTTTGCAATTTTAGCGAAGATGACCAAAAATGATATAAAATAAATTAACTAAAATATTATTAATGTGTATTATTTTCTATTAATGTGATATTATACGTGTATTATTTTTTATTACAAAAAATAAAACGACTACTTAATTAATGTGTATCATTTTTTGTAATTTTATCAAATATGACAAAAAATAACATAAAATGAATTAAGCAAAACATTATTGCCAAAAACAAAACGACCAAACTTTACCATTTAATAAAATTGTTTTTTTACAAAATACAATTAGCATGGGATATGTAACTGTTATTTAATAAAAAAGATTTTTTTACAAATCCTTTCATTTTAATTATAAAGTTAATTAAACTTAACAAGAAGTATAAATGCTTATTTTTCTTTAATATTTTAAAAAGGACTATTTTTTTGGGGGATGAATTGAATGTAACATAAAAGAAAATAAAATTATAAGTTTGTAAGAGGCATATCCATTGTTAGGAAACAGGCAACCCAAGAGGAGGGGGAGAATTGGGTTTCTTTGCTAGCAATGGATATTTAAAAATAACTTTTCAGAAAAACTCTTAATATCTCACAGA
>JAULJZ010001943.1:0-17154 GCA_032270985.1 Heliamphora pulchella
ACACACACACACACAATCTGATATGAAAACAGGATCTGATATGGAAATGGGATTTGTTCGGCTTTGTATTTTTTCTATTATGTATAATAGGTTTTCTATTTATAAAAATTACATTCTCATAAATTTTGATATTTTAGCGAATGCTCACTCTGTTCGAAGTTCGCTTAGTTCTTACGAGATGGCATCAACTGATGCCTCCATTTGACAGACAAAAGTCTCTTTACTGAATTCTAGTAGTTCATTACAGGTGTGTTCTGAGGTTCTTCCAGTGTGGGTTCTCTATTAATATGTATCCAGGCGAGCACCCATTTATGGTCTGGGAAAAAATAAAATATTTGAGTGTATATCTTGATTTGTCAAATATTTGAGTATGGAGAAATAATACGCTAAGGCTTTGGGTGAGAATAGTGGGTATCCAAATTTGTCTACAAACATCTCAAGACAAAATCAAAAGTCTTGGACCTTGGTCTGGAAAAAATTGAAAACTAAACTGTGAATAGATGATTCTTGAATTATTAAACATTTTTGTGTTCTAATTATTATTATGATATGATCATATATGTGCTGGAGAATTGAATCTGTTTTATTATTGGAACTTAAAATTGGGTGTGCAAGAATTTCATTCACCATTTGTGACACCAAGAGTGAAAGGATTTCATTCACCAGTAGTAGGCAAGTATTTTAGTTAGCTTGACTAAACATATATGGATTTAATTTTTATTGAACGAATTTATTATCATTTACTATTAAGTAGTCATTTACTTTTAGTAGGAATAAAAAATGAGATAATAACACTAAAAAGAGAGAATAAAATGGAATTTTGTAGTAGTTTGATAAAACACCATACGTGCAAGGCATAATTTATACTGTATTTGGAAAAAAAAAACAATGCATGATGGATTCTTTTTTTAAAAAAATCAAAATATGCCTTTTTAACATTTTATGAATGATGGTTGTATTTCCTTTGTACAAAGATTTGTTCTAAAATTTGTTTCTTTCTTTAAGTTTATTCGGTGTAATAGTTTGGTCTCAATTTATTGATATTTTTCTGCTCAAGATTTGAGATTCTACTTTTCTGCTTCTTCTTTTGGAGAGGTTATATATTGTCCAATTCTAAAGGTATCTCAAATGCTATAATCTTATAATTGAATTTTGTAGTAGTTTGAGACAAAACAAAAATTGGAGAAAAAAAGTATCTACATCACCATATTGAAGTTTAGTTGATGAGCTCCAACTTATGATTTTTATGATTTTCAAGTTTTGATTTGTAACATAGCCAATTTTGTTCCAGTTTTTATGTCTTACAAGTTCTCAATAAATGTTTAATTTTGTTGTTAAGTTCTCAATCAATTGGATGCGTACATCTTACATTGAGTTTAATTTTTAAAAATCTATAGTTTCACTGTATCCTATTCATTTGCTGATTTGTTAAACATGATTTACAGAGAACACTCAACTTGATGAGCATTTGCTGATTTGCTGGAGAACACTAATGGAAAAACTAAAGAATCAAGTGATCCTCTTGACCGAAAGAAATTAGGTATTGGAAGTTCACCTTCTAAGCTACAACTTCTTTCTCAATTCGCCTTAAAGAATGCACTTTTTACAGATATATGATTTAGGTTAGTCAGGATTTGTGTGGTCATTTTAATTTAGTTCAAATTGTATAAAGAGTGTTTGAATATAATTAGTTTTAGTTGAGTCAAATTTTGCTTTAACGATATCATTTGAAAATGTAAGAGACTATCTTCGTGTCATTTCATTTTCCAAGGACATGACTTCAAGCATGTTAACAGAAGGTATATTAAAAACCTATTTTTGGTATTTGTGTACTTTATACTGATTATAAAAATGTTTTGTTTTTTGGTCAACAAAGGGGTAAATTAGTTTCTTCTATTATCAAACGAAAGATTTGCGTATTATTTTTGCTTTTCCTTATAGAATTTCTTTCTCTACTAACAAAAAAAAAAAAAGAATTAACGTCAATTGTTGGGTATCTTTGATGTGTCTAATTATTGTATGAAGTGCCTTTAGTTTAGCATCGAATTTTACTTTACTTTCCTTTTTTTCTAATTAATTTTGGATTAAAAATATTTTAGACCGACCTTTACTCAATGAATCTTAGTTTTCTGGCTTTGTTTGAATACAAGTGCTTTCCTAATGGACCAAAACATGTTCAAGAAAAGGAGTTTGGAGAAAAAAGAAGCTATGGAATTTTGTTTATTTTTTTGTTGCTTCACATTTTTCTTGGCAGATGCAATTTTTGATCACAAAGACCAAAGAGTCAAAGACTTCAATTCACTCTTGATTTGAAAAGTCCAATATTCATAGTAGATAGTTTTCTACTTTAATTCTTAATCTAATAGTACTATAATAGAGTTTTCAAAGTAATTCTTACTCAATTAGTACCTACCTGATCATCTGTGTTCAAAGGTTTTTATAATAGAACATCAGTGTGATATCAAATCCAACAACAATAATAGAGCATCAATTTTTTTAAATGAATTAAACTATTGGATTATCTGAAAAACAAGAGAAACTTTATCAATTTTTTTTAAAAAAAACTTAATACTTAGAATAATTTTTTAAAAATTATTAAAAGTCTGACGTTTTCATTCTCTCTCCTCCTTTTTCTTTATATTGTTGTTCATGTTGCTTTGGATTATTAGTTTAGGTAGTTTTACGCTTCTTTTCGTACCAGATCATATTTTTAAAACCCTGTGAAAATTGAGATCAGGCGATATTTGTTGGTTTAATGCGTGTGTTAGTGTACTAGATGTTTTATATTCAATCTGACTATACTTTAAGCTATGTTCATATTTGTCTTGCTTATTTGGTGAATAGTAATCAATTTAAAATGCTGGTACTAAATTATAGTCTTTTTTTAAAATGAATTAAACTACTCTACCGATTAGGTTATGGTTAGGATAAATTGCAATGTGACGAAGAGTTGGTTTTTTGGTGTCTTGCTTTTTTTGTGCAATTTGCATTTGAAAAAAAATGAACAAATGCGGGTTTTTTTTTATAATACAGATATATTCTTTAGGTTTTCTAGAAATGCTAGATTAATAGTTCTGAGTTTACGAACAACATTCAATATTATTCAGGCTCTGGATAAGATCCGATTTGAGACCTTGACTGTCAAAAACAAGTTAGAGGCACATTGACTATCATTGACTTAGAAATCGGCATAACAAAGGCTAGTGTGTGCTAATTTCATTTGACTTTTACTTTAATTTTTCTGAATTTATAATCAACTCCTGGATTCAATTAAGTTTTGTTCAAAATTGCTATTGTGGCCCTTATTTTAATTGCCATTAATTTTTTGTAATTGAAGAATGGTCTTAACTATGTGCACGTGATAAAAACATATCTATGTATTGTACTTTTTTTTCCCATTAATTTAATGTTTTTAAATATTGGTTATTTATATGAATATAAGATTTTAGAGAAATTATTAAAATAAACAAGTAATCTAAAAAAAATGGTGATAATGCCTTTAGGCACGGGTTAATCCTTAGTATATATTTATATAATGGTCCCGTATGGTTAACTTGTTTATAAGCAAGTTTGACCAAGTTGACGAAATTAAATTTTTTATTTTTATTGAATTTTTTTTATCATTTAGTCAAATTTTTATATTTTTTAGACTTTTCTCATTGGGATGAGTCGAAAAAGTAAAAAATTTTGATCAAAATATAAAAAAAGTTCAGAATAAACGAAAATAAGCAAAAATGTCAAATTAGTGAATAGTAAAGTAAAATAATCAAATAAGCCAATAAGCAAGGTATGCCAAACGGGGCCAATTTTTTTTATAGGAAAAGAATCTTATACACCTGTTTAGGATAATGGCCCTGTTTGGGTGGTTGGCTTATTAGCTTATTTACTTATTAGTAAATAAGCCAAAATACAAATAAGCCAACATGTTTGGGTGATCATTGACTTATTTACTTATTTGGCTTATAAGCCAGCTTATTTGTTTATTTGTATGTTTTTGACTTATTTGGTTACCCAAACGACGTAGTTTATTTTTTGGCTTATAAGCTAAATAAGTCATAAGCCATTTTATCCAAACGGGGCCAATTGCTTATTTGTTTATTTAATATTATATATTTTTATTTTTAATAAATTTTTTTATCATTTAATCAAATTATTATACTTTTGGATTTCTTTTATCAAGATGAATAAAAAAGTTAAAATTTTTAATTAAAATATAAAAAATTTAAAATGATAAAAATAAACTAAAATAAATCAATAAGTTAAATTTTATATTGCTTATTTTTGTTTTTATTGAATTTTTTTACTTTTTAAGTTCATCTCTTCAAAACGATTTGAAAAAATAAAAAAATTTAATAAAAAATTAAAACAAAAATAAAAATAAAAAAAATAAAATTTGTAACATTTAACTCAAATAAGGCCACAATTGTGAGATCTATAACCTATCAAACCAATAGTTGTAAACATTCTTCTTTTAGTAATATAGTTTAAAGCAATAACGAGGGTAGTTGGCAAAATTAGTGTTATTAGTTTTTAATTTTTTAATATTAATTTTAATTATAAATTATTATTATTTTTATACATTTATTATTTTTGTTACAAATTATTATTATTTTTTTATTTCGATTATAAATTATAATTTTTATTAAACACTTATAATTTCTATTATAAATTATAATTTATAATTTATTAATTTCAACAATCTCAAACCGCACCAATATAGGTCATGTTTGGGCGATCTTGCTTATTGGCTTATAAGATTAGCTTATAAACTAAAAAATAAACTACGTCATTTGGGTAACTAAATAAGTTAAAAATAAATTTTAAAAAATAATTAAATAAACTCATTTGGGTAGCTAAATAAATAAATAAATTGACTTATAAATTAGTTTATAAGTAAATAAGCTGATTTAGGTAACTAACTTATTAGAAAATAAACAAATAAGTCATGTGGCACCGAAACGTATTGACTTAAATAAAATTTAACTTATTTATTAATAAATAAATAAGTCAATAAATAAATAATCAAGGTACACCCAAACAGGACCGTAGTTTTCCTTTAATTCAATCTTTTATAAAAGTCAAAAACTTTGAGCAGAACGAAACCACAGCCGATCAAACCCTTTGCTCAGGTTTTCTTTAGAAGCTTCGCGGATTTTTCTCTCTCTAAAAATATCCTTTCTCTCTCGGGTTAAGAACCATAACCATAAGAGATATCTGCGACTTCTATATCTTCAAAAAGATCAGAGACCGTATAGATCGATCAAAGTTTAGGGTTAGGGATTTTCAAATTCAATCGGGGGGTTTCTCACCCTGTTTTTGACATCTCACGCGTCCAAAACTTTGATTTTTCTAAACTTGTCCCTGTCTTTGTTCTTCTTCTCCCTCTAATCTTTATATATTTCCCTCGTAGAGATTCGATATCGATATTTTTGGTTATGGAGTTTGGGGTTTCTGATGAGTTATTGGGGACGTTTGTTCCGATTTTGGTGTATTGGTTATATTCTGGAATCTATGTATTGCTGGGATCGTTCGATAACTATCGGTTGCATTCCAAGAAGGATGAAGATGACAAGAATTTGGTATCGAAATGGACGGTGGTCAACGGCGTTCTTCTCCAGCAGACGGTTCAGGCAATCGTCGCAATCCTCTTGTTCACCGTACGTCTACTCTTGTATTTATATCATGATCCATGAATGAATTTATATGTGATATCTCTCTAATTTTTGCGTTATTTTGCTATGTAATTGTCGATTTCAAGGCTTTATATCCATGATTCATTTATCTCTGTTTGGTAAGGTTGTTACAAATTTCTACTTTTGCGATTATGTAACTTCTTTTTTTTTATCTAAGTTGTGTTGATTTTCCTCTTTCTGCGATTTTTGATTTCTGTTGAAGAGTTAAGGGCACATGTTCATATAATGCCATCTTTTGTATATGTACTAGCGAATTAGTCTCTAAAGGCACTTTTCAATATAATTGAATTGATTGGCCAATTTTGTTCAACAATGAAGAATACATAAATTCTAAGAGCAAAAATACACTGAAAATCAATTCAATCATCAACTTGTGCTACCAATTAATACAAACAAAAAATAAATAAATAAAGGTGTATAAAATTGATAAAATTAATACATATAAAGTGGGTAAACATAACAATACATATAAGAGTCGTGTTTAAAGGCATTTTGAACGTAATTTAATTATAAAATTAATTTTAAACAATAAATATTTTTTTAATTGTTAAGAAAGATATTTTAAATATTTTTTACTCACTCTTAATTTAAATAGAAAATAAGAAAAAAGATATGTAAACTAAAAAAATGTCCGAAATCAACTATATTTTTGGACATATATAAATATATATTTTTGATGGGTGATAAAAAGAGAAAAGTTAGGTTTAAAATAAAGAGAGAAAAAAATGGGTTTAAAATGAAGAGAGAGCGAGGAGAGCTAGTTTGCGAGAAAGATAGTGCCACATAGGATGAGTGCCAACATCAATAGTTCTCCTTTGTATAATAGATTTATATTCATTGAGTTCTCTGAAAATAGAGACCCATTCAATGCATGTTCTTTGAAAATAGAGATGCATGAATAGTGGTGATGGAGAGAAGCACAAGAGAAACTTTTTGGAGGTTGAGGGTGTTGGCTGTTGATACTCTCTCCACCTTTCTTATGAGCAGAACCTGAATCATAACTTTAACCAGGGGTAAGAGATTTGTTGGTATGGAGACACATTTTTGAGAGAGAAGAATAATTGAAATGTACTGTTAAAACACTTGGATTCATTGAGTGGAATAATCCTGAGAGTAAGTATGGTGAGGTTTCAACAGCATGCATGTGCCTATAGTCATTGGTACCCTAGTGTTAACTACTGCTATTAAATGTTCCAAGTTTCTGGTTTTGCAATATTAAATGTCATGGAAGACAGCAGATGATTATTATGTTGCAATGCATTAAATGGTTGAACATTCCTTACCTACCCCAGGGGCAGCCCAATGCTCTTCAGGGCCTTTTGTGATATTTCAAATGAGACCTTTTCATTGGTTGAATAATTAAATGATAGTTTATTTTGATATTTTGCGTTTGAATCACTTATCTAAAATCTATTTTTCTTGCATAATTTGTTAGTAAGACGAGGTTATCTCCTTAGTTATTAATTTCACCACCGTTTGCTATTCTTTTTTTTTTCTGCAATTTTTAGATAAAAAGTGCCTTTTATTTTGTTGAGCCTTTAGGTAAGTTTTTTTTTGTTCTTCTTTTTTCTTGATAAGTTTCTAACCAAATAGTGTTTTATTCAACCATCTATAATTGAAGCCTATACACATTATTTTTTTGTTAAATTTTGTTATGCCTTTGAAGTAAATTTTTGTTATTGAAAAGAAAATGATTTTTTTATAATCCTTGGGGTAAGAATGAGTTTAAAAAAAAATAAAAATTGGGAGCTTTTGATTATGGAGAGTTATCATTTTGCTTTATTTTATTGTGTGTTTAAAGTCATGAAAAAGGACTTTTGGGGGCCTTTCAATTAAAATAAACAATAAAATTTTAGATCCCTCAAAAAATATAGCAGCCTCAATAAAAGCTGGGACCGTAGGTGAGCACCTAACTCGCGCAAGTCACGAGCTGCCCGTACCCACTCCCCATTAATGAGGAATGCACTACCATATTAATACTTCTTCTTAGCTAGTGTTGTGGGGCCATGAAGTAAGGATACGAACATGGACACTGACATGAACACAGATACGGATGCAGATACGGGACGCTACGATTTCTAAAAAATAAAGACACGGATAAAGCGGGATACGACAAAAAAATATATTTTATTTATATATTTACTCCATGCTTATAAATAGTGTATTCACTAACAAACAAAAAATAAGTAATCATGCAAATTATTCATCACATCATGCTAATAATAGAAATACCAATTGACATGTGTGTCCTATGCCGAGAACTATTATTAAAATTATTATTAGATATCCAAAAGTTCTTTTTGAAAATTCACTAGAGCCCCAACCGTGTCTTACGATGTGTCCATTATTGAACACGATGTATTGCACGTGTCTAATGTTGTGTCTTATATGAAAAATATAATAAAAAATTAGGGCATGCTCTGTGGTGTGTTCGACAAGTGTCCCGTGGCGTGTTTAGCACGTGTTCCGACGTGGCCGACACATGTCTAACACGGATAGAGCACCTATTTTTGCCTATCCGTGCTTCCTAACCATGGGGCACGATAACTGGTTACCATATATAAAATGCCATAATTTTGCTTCTCTTACTCCTATGCTCCTTAATGCTAACTTGCTAAGTTGCATTGTGCATGTTTTGATGAAACCAAAAATAGAGTTAATCTTAAACTTAAACGAGGCCATTGAAGATTAGTAAATAACATACATAATGCAACTATGATTAGTGTACAAATATATCTTATGGAATCGGTGAAACTTACTTATCTTGGATTGTTTATGATATAAAAGAGAGATTGCACATATGTTCTAGTGGAACAAAAGTTGGATAGATGAAGCAATGAAGCGTTTGTGTTGTATGTTGATATTATTCCTACAAAGTTAAATAAATATTAGCACAAACACTTTGTTGGATTTGGGCCATTGCCAAACTCAATTGTATGCCCATGGTTCTCATTCCACGTTAGCAATTTACTTGAATCCAAAAAAAAAATAAAAATGAAGTAACCCACCTTGGGGTTGCGATATACTTTTCTTTTCTTTATTTTTTTCCCCAATAGGAAAAAGTGTTGCTTTGCAAGTGCTACATTATGAAGTTTTGTGTATGTGAAACCCACCTGATTTGGACAATTTGGTGTAATTTTTCTTGTCTGTATATGTTCTGGTTAACAACCTGAGAAATGGTTGACGACTGGGTCCAATAAATAGAACCTGAAACACTAGTGATGTGAGAGTTGAAAGGAAACAACCTAGATTCTTTATTTGCTTGTAGAAACAAAACAACCACAAGATGCACCCCTTCCAATCGGAATACAAATTCTGGTCATTTATGCAGCTATCAATGGAGATTTTGAAGTTCCGTTCTAGGGGTATGCAATTATGCATCTTCCTGTTTCTTCCCCTTTAGTGGAATAAGCAATAACATGGAACCACCTTTATTAGGAGTCCTATGGCTGAACTCTGTTGCTACGCATCAGATATGTCTTCCTCTTGAAGGAATGTGCTGGCCATTTTCAATTATATTATATGCCATTTGCAAAGCCGTTGCACACTACCGTTTTGTATTATTTTGTTCTCCTTCTGTTTTGATATTTTTCTTTTTCATTGTATTTTGAATGACCTTTTGTGGTTCGCCCCTTTCCCCAGACTCAGCATACGCGAGAGTTTCGTGCACCATGCAGTCTTTTTTTTAATTGTATTTTGAATGAATGGAAAGAGTGAATCAGAATTCTATTTTACTCGGCTAGTTTTTTGTCAATTGCTTTCTCTGTGTTAATTTCCTTCTCTCTCTCTCTCTCTCGGCCCTTTATTACTTTTCTGTAGGAGTGGGTCTTAGATCTCTAGTTCTGTCTACTTTTCCTTTGTCATTAGTGAAGAACGTGTGCGTTCCTATCCTACATTGATTAAATAAAGAACTTTTATGCATATATAAGCCATTTGAACACATTTCGTTGTAAGTCGGTTTTTCAGGAGTGAGTTCTACCAAAGGGTTTGTAACATTTGATGTTAGAGTCAGATACCATACCAAGCATAGAATTGGAGGTAGCCTATTTGAGTATGGGGTTGTATGGGTTGCTACTTTGTGGTCGAAGTCACAGAGAGGGCAACCTATAGGATATCTGCCCATTAGCGGGCACCGGGTTTTCTATCCCTTTCCGGTGTTTATACTCCTCTATCCATATCGCCACTGAGTCCTTTATAAGACCAGAGTTGACTTTGATATCCTTTGTAACAACCCAAAAAGACTACTGGTTTAATAATTTAAATAAAGAGCATAACAAAACGACCCAAAATACTTAAGTCCAGTTTATTAGCAGTATTTGTTTCTATGTATATCATGAGACTACTTTTTTAAAACGACCCAAGTGGATTACTGAACAATAACTTAAATAAAGAGAAGTCGCGTTATTAGGAGTAGCCCAAATATTTCTTTATATTCTATACTTATTTTTTATGTTCCAACAGTGTGGGATGGAATATCACAATATTTTCTACTCAAATACGCGATGTCCTGGTCGCCTAGCCCACGTTCTTCCCTTGGTTACCATTATCAATAACGGTCCATTAGCGCATCTACTTGGTCATTTTTACTGTTATAGTGTGGTGGCTCTGATATTTTGGTTTGCTAGTCTTATTTTTATTGTGGCTCTAATATTTTGGTTTGCTAGTCTTAGAAAAAAGCATGTTTATATATGGTACTTGTGAAAAAATGTCACATAAATTACTTGGCTAAGGGGTTTTCTCCCCTCTCATACGGTGTGGAACCCTTAATGCTCTTTGGGTTCGTTTGGTTGTTCGGTGATAAATTGGCGAATATAAAATACCTCTGGATATACAAGTGTATATGAAATGCGAAGGATATAATTTTAGATATGTATTACTGAGGATTACCCTATGCCTTGTTTGTTAAAAAGTAGATATGAGTGGATATTATATATAAATGTATAAGTTTAACATTAAAATACCATATTTGCCCTCAATGAAATATGGCATTTTCAAAGCTTAAATGCATCTATATTATTAGAGACAATGGTATTGATGTGACACGTGTCATATGTAATATCTTCATCCCTTTCTTATTATTCTTCGACTAACTAACTCTCTTGTCTCTTCATTAAAAACTTTGTTATATTTGTCTCTTTTAATGCTAAACTCAATTTTTTTTCTCTTTATTGCAAGCCCAATTTTTTAATGTGTATATATCTTTTTCATTAATTTTATTTAAATTAAGAATGAGTCTAATAAAAATATTTAAAACATCTCTCTTAATAATTCAAAACTTGTTCATTAATTAAAATTAATTTTATGACTAAATCATATTTGAAGTGCCTTTAAGCACGGGTAAATTTTAGTAAACCTAGCTACATGCGAAAATCTGTTAGTGGTACATACACAGAAAAAAAGACGAATGATATAGAATATTATCATCTTGTTATTTTTTTGTAAAATAATTAAATTACATTACATAATAAAATCCAAACATTGATAGATCAATCAAACACTCAAATATTTCAATATCAACATGTATCACTTTTGTAAGAAAAAAAGAAAATAAGGTGGAACCAATACATGTGAATATATATAGATATATTGTTATAACCCGAGTATAATTGTCTTTAATCATCTCCAGATATAATATACCCCGAGCCTGATTGATTGTCTAGAGAAAAGTTAACGGATATAGGATATTTTTTGATACAAGTGGATATAAAAATGAAAGATATAACTTTGAATATATATATATATATATATATATATATATATATATTGTTAGAACACGAGCATAATTGTCTTTAATCATCTCCAGATATATAATACCCTTTTATAGAAGTTTATTTACTTGTAAAAATGGTACCTTGACTAATGGAAGACAACTTTTTGTGAGGCAAAAATGTAAATTATAATCAAAGTATCTACCTTACTTATCAAAGCTAACAACAACAACAACAACAACAACAAGGTTTGAGAGATATTGTTATAGTTAGGGGTATTATTAAATGCAGTCAAAAGCGTAAAGGCAATGCAGTAATGTAAATGCATGCATATATATGTTGAGAGAAAATAGAAATTCTCAAATTCTTGAATGACTAGGCAATAGATTTAGGAGACAGACAGTACAATTGAGGCCTATACAGTTTGCTGTTAATAACTGAATAAAATCGTCTAGTCTTCTTCCAGCAATGCCATCAATTATTGTAAAGCTCCAGCCTGAATGACTCTAACAGTAGCCTGAGCTAACAACACTTTGCAAACACCATGACAATCAAATTAAATGATGTTGATCATATGTGAACAGCCATGATAATCATTTGCAATCCATTCATGGATTTAATACCTGCTGTAACCGTGGTGTACCGTAGAGACATCTTGATATCATCCTTAAAGTCTCAGTTTAGATTGCGTAAAACACAAAAGTAATCACCACAACTGTATCCACCCCACCTATCACTCTTCGATGTTATGCGTTTGAGATGGTCTCACTTCTCAGCCAAGGCGAAGGCCTAGTAGTTGACATTTTTTACATATTCAATACACTGAACTCAGATCTCACTACTGCCATTAGTCTGTTAAGTTGACACAATTACATAGCCAGTGCGACTTGGATATACACGTGGAGTATATCATATCTTATTTTTATTGAGTATAGTAAACTAGCTAGCCTAAATTGAGGAATCCCTCAATCAATTAACGTTACAATGTCACTACCTACTCAGACTATGTTATGGTCCAATAGATATTGTAATAAACATATACTAACTATGCTGTTACTTTAAACACTTTTGGAACAGAGGATCACACATTTTATGTTTCCAATCTAAGCTATACACTATAACATTTATGAGTGAATGATATTCATATTATGGCAACAGATCACTCGCTTTAATCAAATAGAGGAAAGCAAATTGAATAATAAATATAAAAAAAAATAGCACAAGAAAAATGACTAATCACAGAAGATCAATAAATAAATTGATATCATAATTAAAATCAGGAGTCTAAGCTGCGGCAAAAATAAATTAGATACCTTGAAATCTGCAAGACAAATAGAGAGAGAATTGTCCAGTAATTGAAGAAAATAAAGGAGCATAGAAAGCAAAGAGTATGCCAGAGGATAGAGGATATGAAATGGATTGGAACTTGTATCATAACAAGGTATAACAGAGTATGGCTATGTTCTAATTGAATTAGCACTCAACTGGGAAACCATTTTTAAAACTTGTTGGACTTGTGAAGTTAAAAAGGCATGTAGTGGAAGGATATGAATCCTGGGGAGGAGCACACTTCCTGGAGCAATTCTGGAACAGGATGTTATGTTTGTTTAAATGGGCCCAAAACTGTTCTAGTTTGCGAAGTCGACCTAAGTGGGGCTATAATTAATAAGAATTATTCTTAAATTTAGTAGGGGATCTTTGGGACTAAAAGTGTAGAACACTCTGGACAATCAGTTGGTACAGATATTGGGAGGTTTCATAACTTGATAGAAAAAATTGACATTGTTTCTGGTGCATGCTGATTTAGCATTTTTGTACTTTTTCTCTGCAGTTATTATACATTCCCGAACTTGGTTTTGATTTATGCATGTTACAAAGATGATATATTTTGCCTGATTTGTAATGTCCTCTTGTCTGTGTTAGGTTGCTACTGGAAATGACAGTGATGCTTCCACGGTTCAACAGCCTACCCTTATTGTTCTCCTCATACAATTCTTTGTAGCGATGGTGGTTCTAGACACTTGGCAGTATTTCATGCATAGATATATGCATCATAACAAGTTCTTGTACCGGCATATCCATTCTCAACATCACCAACTTGTGGTCCCGTACTCATTCGGAGCTTTGTATAACCACCCATTGGAGGGTCTCCTCCTCGACACAATTGGTGGAGCTCTATCCTTCCTCCTCTCCGGCATGTCTCCCCGGACTTCCATCTTTTTCTTCTCCTTTGCAACTATCAAAACCGTCGATGATCACTGTGGGCTATGGCTTCCCGGGAACCTCTTCCATGTTTTATTTAGAAACAACAGTGCCTATCATGATATTCACCATCAACTCTATGGCACCAAATACAACTTTTCACAGCCATTCTTTGTCACTTGGGATAGAATTCTCGGCACTTATATGCCTTATTCTCTTGAGAAGAGAGCAGGCGGTGGCCTTGAAGCAAGACCTACTAAAGATTTCAAGGACGATTAAGGAAATCCCAAGTTTATTATTGTTAAAATAGATACCGCCAGTATAATTTTTCTTTTTTGCCCGGTTCTTGATTGCTTATATGATTTGAGAGCGGCACTTGACGTTGACGTAGCAGTACCAGTACCAGGAGGCTCGAATTTGAAACACCGAAATAATCTCTCCGCACGCGGGGTGTGGCTGGCATAGAGCTTACCTTCTCCGGACCCACGGCTGGAGCCACAGGTTGGCTGCCTTTTTATTGCTTCTATGTTTTGTGTATATATATGTATACAATACATTGTTGTATTACTTTCTTTTGTCCATATAAGTTTCTGATACTCGTCAATTATGGAATTCAGAGCGGAAGTTTTGGCAGTGGTTTAATGTCCTGGTTTGATGGTTTCTATTGTCTACTTGTCGCTGGTTTGGTAAAACACATCTGATTGTTCTTGAGGTCTGTCTTTTAGTTCTCTTTTATTTCTAACCTTTTGCCAAATTTTATAGTTTAAATTATTTATACTTGGCTGCCTCTGGTTCATGGATCCTTCCTATATGAAACGCTTCTCAGAAATCGTTTTCTGCATAAAAATTTTGGGGTTTTGTTTTGTTTTGTTTTGTTTTTTTTTTGAATTTGGGTTTTATTGTTTTGGTCTGAGTTGGGGTGTTTGGCAATGTTGGTAGCTTTTAGCTTTCTGTTATTAATTTTAACTACGAGTTATAAGTTTTTTTAAATACTTATAATTTTTACTTTAATTTGTAACTATTTTTTTTTTTAATTTTAACTTCAAGTTATAATTTTTACTTAATATTCATAACATTTGCTACAATTTATATGCCACTTGCAGTAGCTTTCACAATCTCCAATTTATAAAGAATGGCTCAATACATTTTTAACGATTCAGCCTATGTAGGGCAAGCATTTTTTAAGGCTCTCTTTTTGGGTTTTGTTTTTATTGGATTTTTTTATGTTTATTTAGTCTATATTTTTAAAATAATATGTGATGTGTTTTTGACAAATAAAAAAATTAATACACACTAATTAATTATGTCTCTTTTATTTGGTTGACAAAAGTAAGTTAGTTTAATTATTGTGAAAGCGTATTTTATATCAGTAATAGATAAAAATTTAATATGATATATATAATATGAAAATAAATAAAATATTATTAATAATTTGAGTTTAAATATTTTAAATTGTATTTTTAGATTTTTTATTTAAGTTATTGGATCATTAGTATGCTTTATCAAAGTTTATGATCCCATAAAAGGCTTCATGATAATGTAAATAGTAGTCTATTTACATCTTCAACCAAGGGAAAAATTTAGAGTATAATAGTTTTTTTTAACTTTTTTTAATTCATAGTCTTAAAACAAACCTAAAAAGTATGGTCATTTTGATTAGAGTTCAAAAATTTTCATGAAAAATGGATAAAAAAATTATAAGAGTTCTGAAGTGGTTTTATTGTCTTATCTGATTTTTTAAAATTATTTTTTATGATAAAAATCAGCGAGAAATATGCTTATTTAGGCTAACTTTTTTGGGAGTGTTTGAGAATGCTACTTTTAGTAGTTTTTGACTTCTTACTACTAATTTTAGTTATAAATTATAAATTTTTTTAAACACTTACAATTTTTATTACAATTTATAATTATTTTATTTATTTCAGTTACAAGTTATAATCTTTTCTAAACACCCACAACTTCTATACGTTACAAGTAATAGTTTTGCCAAACACTACCATTGAATAAGCAAGGCAAGGGATACTTAACTATAGTTAGACAAAATGCGAAAAACAATAGATGAATCAATTGCCGCAACGAGGGATGATTTTTTTAAACTTATTTTAAGTAGATATGAAGAAATATATTTTAAAAAGTTACAGTTAGAAATATATTGTTAAAAATGATAACTTGCATAAAAAATAATCTTTAAACTAATTTTTCACATTTTTTAATTTTAAACTAAATATGCAAAAAGTCTTTTTCGTTAAATGTGATTTTAAGCTGTTAGTTCAGATTCAAAAGTTATTTTTTAGCCATATTTTTTTTTTTACAATTCTAAACAAAAGACTAAAAACTAATTTTAGATCAGGAGTCAAATGAGCCAAAAGATGAAAAAAAAAATTGATGTCCTATCTAAGTTAAATTCTTAGATCCGCCCCTGATGCAAGTATGGTTTTCTCACAAAAAAAATGTCTTTTTAAAAAATATATTTTGTAAAAAATATAAAATTATACATCACAAAAAAAGTAAAAATTAAACATTTTGTTAACTTTCTTGCAAAAGTAAATAGGTATAATAAATTTTCTCTCTTATATTTTTGTTTTCCTTTCTTTTCCTTCACCATACTTTTCTTGTGAATCATTTTCTTTTTTTATTTTACCAGACAATTGGATGTAGCCAGAATAGATAAAAATATGAATATAGCCAGTCATAAATGGCCTAAATTCTACTATTTGTAACATATGCCGGTCATATCTCAAGTTATCCAGATCATTCCACTTGAATTACATGAAAACTAGATGCCTGGAAATTTAATATAGAATTTAAATTAATGGATCAAATTCACTGGCAGCATGACCCACAAAACATGTGATTTTAATATAAATAATTTATTTTGAATTCAAGATAACATTCTTGATAACTTTTCTAAATCCATAATTGAGGGTGTTTGGCTAAGTTTTTGATATCAGCTTTTAGCTTACTGCTAGTAATTTTATAAATAAATTATAATATTTTGTAAAGATCAATAACTTTTATTACAAGTTATAATTATTTTTTTTATAAATAATTAGTTTCAATTATAAGTTCATATATTTATCAAATACCAACAACTTCTACAACAAATTATAATTTATAAACTATTAATTTCAACGATACCAAACAACACCAATATTTCCGTTTGAATAATGAGTAATCATATAAATAGTTTTTATGACCAGTAGCATTGTTGTTGAAAAACTGACATAAAGGCACAAAGGCCAACGCAAACATATCTCAGTTAACTCCATTTGTTTGTCCCGCCATCCTAGTTATCACTTTACTTAAATGGCATGCACATGCTATATATACTCATCTCCTGGACACACCATGGGCTTTTGGCTGGCCATTAATTTCAAAATATTTCACAAACGCAAATGGCCAAACAACTTTTAGTTCAGTACATAAACATTATTTGTAGTTGAGTGGAATTCACGGGTCCCAATTCCTCGGTGATCAAGATTCACCATGCTTTAGAGTTTAGTGGATTAAAGACTCCTTTCCCTTATTGAAACGACTAGTAAGTCGCGTTT
>JAULJZ010001954.1:0-17154 GCA_032270985.1 Heliamphora pulchella
CCCCCCCCCCCCCCCCCCCCCCCCCAAACTCCATTTATTTAGCAAACTACAGAGGAAAAATTGATGTTTAATTTCCCTGTCAAGTAATGCTACTCGTGATATCTCTTGTCTTGTCCACTTCACGACCTCAACTCAATATCAAAGTCAAATCTATATTCCTAAATTTTCATTTCCATCAATTTAAGTTTGTAGTTTTTTTCTCATTTTAAGTTATTTTTTGTCATTGATTTGTCAATTTTTTTATTTTTATTTTTTTATGTAGAAAAATGAAAAAAAATTATTTTTATCAACAAAACATAAAAGATGCTAAAAAAAAAATTAAAATATGCCAACAAGTTAGTTTCTCTTCTTTATTTTTATTTTAGTAATTTTTTTATCATTTAATAATATTTAAATTTTCTCATCGAGACAATTCAAAAAAAAATAACCAAAATAATTATTTTCTTAAAGAAAATAAATAAAAATCGTGATTATTTTATCACGAAATAAGCCTTACTCTCTCTTTTTTTCTTTTCAAAAATATTATGTGCACATATATGGATCACAAATGACGACATACCTCTCTTAAAATAAAATAAATTTTATACAATTAAAAGTTTTATTTTTTTATCACATAATTTATATAATTTTAAAAAAAAAATAAACAAAAATTTTTCTAATTATCTATTATTGGACTCATCTCAGATAAAAAAAATGTGTTCGAATTTATACTCGTATTCACCTGAACATATTCAATTTGAGTATAAATTTCAACACGTTTTTTTTATCCGAATTTTTTTTTTAATTTCTGACTTTTTGAGGAAAGTAATGAAAACCTACCACTAGGCCATGGTCATTGGTTAGTGGCAAATACTGTTTTATTTTTATTTTTTCTCTCAAGAGTCAACTCTTGCCCAACATTGTGGGTCGAAAAATGCAAGGTGACGTCACCCGACAAAAAATCAAAATTAAACCGACAGCGAGAAGACATTTCCTTTAGGCTTTATTAGTAATTATTGTGTACTGCAGTAATAACAAGTCACATTTTTTTTTATAGTATTTTTACTTTAAAAAAAAAAAGAGCTGATATTTTTTTAAAAAATTATTTTTCAAATCATACTTTTAAACATTTAAAAATAGAATAACTATATGATAATACACAAGTTAACTCTGTTCTCAAAATTAATTTTTTATTATAAATATTAAAATTTAAAAATAAAAAATAATGACATATTAAGTACTTTCATAAAAAATAAAATATAAAAAACATAAAAAGTTATCCTAAACAAATTGTCACAAATAATTTACTTTTTCTTTTTTCTCTCTTTCTTTTTTATAAATAAAAGTCTAAATCACTTTAAAATCAATTGAGTTTAATAATTAAGAGTATGATAATTTTACGTGATACTTTTATTTAATATCGTAATAATAAATTTTATAATAAAAAATAATAATTAATTTTTGTTGAATGGATAAAAACAATAATAAATAATTAATTTATAGTATTTATTGATAAAAATATTACTTACCATAATCTACATAATATTTTGAGATTTTATAATAATTTTCAATAATCCAAAGACCATTTGGTTGCACGCTGATGACTGATCCTCTCTCTCCATTTGTCACAATTAGGCCCTGTGGATAATTTTTAGTTTTCAAGTTTTCATTTTTATTTTGTTCATTATTTTGACTAATTTTATTAATCATCTCAATGAAAAGAATGGAAACATGAAAAATTTTGACAATAAATAAATAAATAAATAAATAATAAACATAAATTAAATTTAAAGTATTGACTTATTTTAGTTTTTTTTTTGTATTTTTTTTGTATTTTTTACTTTAAATTCTAGTTAGTAAAATTTCTTTTTCTAATCATTTCGTTAAACAATAGTAAAGAAAATGTAACAATTTGATTAAATAATTAAAAAAATTATTAAAAATAAAATAAAATAAATCAAATAAGTCATTGAGCTCGTTTGGTAACTCGTTATAAAGTCCAATCTTTCTATTTAAAATTACTTTAATTAAAAAAAATTTAAATTAAATTGATAACATAAATTAGTAATTCTTTGTATATATACGAAAAGGAGATAAAATGATTAGTCACATTGGTTACAAGTGGTCTGATCCAAGTGGGCTATTGTGGCAAGTGACAGCTCGCCAGCTACGTGGGGTTCCACCCAATCACTTCTCCACTTGGCACGACGTGTCCCAACTTGGTACCTTCGAAAGATTATTCGGTAATTGGTAGGCCCCATAGTGTTTTTGTTTAATTATTTATTTATTTATTTATTTTTAAAAAAATCAGTTTTTAAACTATGTTATTTAACTTTTCAAAAAGTTAACTAGTTTTTTTTATTTGTTAATTTAAGAAAAATAATTTATACACATTTTAAGCATCTTAACTTTTTTAAAATTAAAATTACTGAAGTATTTTCAATTAAAAAGTCAATTCTTTTTATAAAAATAAAAAAAATCGTGTTAATGTCCCAAACAATACAACTTAAGAGCAAAAAGTATATGTATATTAAACATTATAATAAAAAAAAGGTTACTATAAAAAATTATCCCAAATACTCTAATTTTTTTTATTTTTACTTTTGTAAAAAAAGTTAAAATATCTTAAAAATCAAGCTTTTTAGATACACCAAACCCCCATGTAGCAAAAAATATTTAAGATAGGACAATAGCGACTCACCCTAGCTAGTTGGGTGACAA
Source organism: Heliamphora pulchella (assembly GCA_032270985.1). Taxonomy (NCBI): domain Eukaryota; kingdom Viridiplantae; phylum Streptophyta; class Magnoliopsida; order Ericales; family Sarraceniaceae; genus Heliamphora; species Heliamphora pulchella. The sequence goes on from JAULJZ010001954.1 coordinate 2,701, forward strand.
AAGACAATGAGTGACTCATTTAATGTACATCAATGTTATTTATATGTCGAGAGTGTCAAGCAAACAATGCTACGTAATATTTCAGAAATACTACTCAATAATTTTTCTCGAATTATTATAAGAATGACAATTGAGCAGTTAGAGTGAGAGCATGAATGTAATGTACTGTTCTCATTTTTTATTTTATTAGAGAGGGAATAGGAAGAAAAAATTAAGAAAAAGCAGGGATGGAATGTGATTAGAGATATGTTGAGGATAGCTTATAAATTTTAAAAGAGTTATACTAATAAGAGTTAAAAATAATATAAAAAAATAATAGTTAGAAATAATTAAGATAAAAAATAAAATTACAAAATCAATACAAAATAAAAAATATATATTTTCACATTTTAATCTTGTTATATAATCTTTTACATAATCAGGGGATGGAAGAAAATAAATCGGGCAAAAAAAATATCGTACACGACTCCGCATATTATCGGAAGCAAAAAAAATCTTGTAAATAACAAGGAGAGATATGAGAAATTGGTATCCCATGTTCCATCCATTTCACAATTAAATAGAGAGCTTCCCATTTATAATTTATATTATTTATCATGATACCAATTGATGATTTAAACTGTTTCTATTATAAAATTTATTAAAATATTAATAATATAAAATTTTAAATTAATCGAGAGTTGATTGCTATATGGCCGAAACATACCTATTCTAAAAATATAGACAAAAATTATGATTTTGAGAGTACTAGACTGCATTAATTTTTAAAAATTTAATGCTACCAAATCATATAATTTTATATTTTTGATCAATTTAATTTTTTTATAAATAATTTTCTCAATATAGTTTAACAATATAATATCAAAATAAACCCACTATAACAATTATAAGATAAAAATGAAAAGCCTCCATTTAATTAGAAAATGGAGAGACTATTTGAGCTAAATCATGATTATTTTGTTATTTCTGTCCTCTTTGAATTTTATTTATTTTTTATTTTTGTCTTTTTTTCATGTTTGTCTTGATGAGATGGATATGAAATATAAAAAAAATTAATTAAAAAATAAAAAAAATTCGCTAAATACAAAAATAAAAAACATAAGATTTGATTTATTGATTTATTTTTTTGTCTTATTTGAACCTTTTTTTAATATTTTGTTAAATAATTAATTTTTCAATTTTTTTTAATAAAATAAATTTAAAAATATAATTATTTAACTAAATAATGAATTACTTAAAACAAAATAAACAAATAAATAAAGAATTATTCCAAACATGACCATAATTTAGATCCCCTTCTAATGGCGTCCACGTCATGCATGAGCTAGCAAATTGGAAAACTCGCTCTATCACGTTCTCTTTCACAACAATCATTTACATTTCATTGTTCACTTTTTTTTCTCTCCGTAGAAAAGTCAGACTCTACGCAGATCTATGTATTCTTGATTTTTTGAATAAATAAAGGCTACTTTTATTATTATTATTATTTTTAGTTGCAGGTGGTTTTATAGTAAAAATTTGAACCGTTGACATTATAAATATATAATATCAAAAAAATTATTTATACAAAAATATTGAATTAATTAAAAATTAATAAATATATGTTCGATTATAATAAATTTCACGTTGAATCAATGACTAATAATAAATAGACTACATCAAAATTGACTTAAATTAAAATATATATAGTTAGAGTTATAAGTTTTTAAAAAATACTAAAAGTACTTTAAAAATATTCATCTCGAGGGCACAGTACCCGAACTCTCACCTTTGGATAACATAACGCTGCTCCATTACATTCTCTGTCAATTTACCACGGAGTTGGATCTGTAATCATGTGGCTCGATGTAAAATACTTATTAGGGTCTATACATAGAATCTCTGCTCTAGAATCATTATTGTTGTCTATTTTTTTTTTTAAATAAATGTTATTGGATATATAGTTACTTATGTTCGATGAACATGAATTTTTTGTACGATTGGTTTTCTCACTAATCTTGACAACATAAATAGTTTAAATTATTAAAGTGGGCCGACAAATGCACTATAAAATAAAAATAAAAATCCTTCCTTTCTTATTTTTTTTTAAGAAGTAGAAAAGAAGTTGAATCCATTTTACACATGGGGTGCACACAAGGAGCGACAAATTAATGGTCTGCATTTGCTAAATATATATATACATATATATATATATATATATATACAGCAAGTTGGAAAAATTAAGAAACATAACGGACATGGCACATGCAGGTGGTCCATGTGTTGTGCTCATTATAATTTTTCTGGCTAGATATTCCTTTTAATTTTGAAGGAGAAGGTCGAATGAAGTTCGGTGATGAAAATAAAAGCTGTCGGGAATCAGTGGGAACTCCAATGAAGATGTTTTCAAGTGGGTTTGTAATTTACCTAAGTGGATAATCAAAAGCAAAATTAAGTTTAAATAATTAATGTAGATGGTTAAAGTGGGATTTGCGATCCTGTCTTCGCTGGCCGCTAAATAGGTGGGAAATATCCACGTGATCCTACACCAAATTAATAGGTTAGAGATGTCGCTTTGGTTACTCTACCAGAGGGCCTTAGTTCCATGACCAAATTAGTGAGATGCTGGAAGAAGAAGGAATAAACGTGGAGAGTTTTGGCTACATGACATATGTTATGCGTACTTGAGTCATTAAGTTTTTTCTTATATAAAGGGGTTTGGACCTGACTTGACTTCGTACTGGTTGCTCTTTTTTTTTCACCTACTTCATTAGTTAAAACTGAATCCTCATTAATATTTGGGTGAAGTGTTCCTTTTGCAGTGTTAGATAATTTTTTTGGTTTTTGATCTTGTATAAAATCTGGCCAATAACTTCTGACACGCCGGCTATAAAATCAGGACAACCACTCCTAACATGACGATTGTGATATCACAATCTAGCATAGTCGAGCTCGAGCACTAGTTCCTTGTTATTCGTGCAAGTCGGCTATGAAGAGGCCGAGCTGTTGAGGGTGGTAGCCCTGATGCTCAATTAATCCGTGTTCTAACTCGACTCTTGATTATGAATATCAGGTTGTCTCGCTATTACGAGATTGACGTAGTTGCTAGGTTAGAATTTACCGACCGACCTCAATTACGATAGACATATATGAGTTAGAGAATTACTACTAATCAAATTTATAAGTTTTTTTTTAAAAATTAAAGATATTATGTTTATTAAAAATAACAAATAAAGGGAAAAAAAACTCTATGAGATTATTGTTAATCAACCAATGATAAGGTCTAAAACTTATTATGACTATTTGTAAAGGGAAATATCCCAAGTAAAAGAGGAAATAGCTGATTAAGGTAGCAAAATTTCGTCAACATCCTAATTAATAAAAAGTTATTAAAAATGAGAAAATTGAAATATGTTGAAATTTGACTACTAAAAATATATAGAAACATGCCAAAGTAAATAGCCATGAAGAAGAATATTTTCAAAAAAAGTTCCTTCCAAAACAACAATTTTCTAAAATAGAAAAATTAGGATTTTCGATATTTAAACAATGGAATTTGGCCAAAATTTGCCTTAGATATGATACAGAACAGTGTGTCCTATCCATTGGACCACTTTTGGTTGAACATGGGCCTTTCAAAGCTCATCCGCTCACGTCGAGTTTCGTCTCTACTAGACAACAATAATCTCATAGCCTTCTGATAATCATAAGTCTCCATAAAATAAAATAAAACAAATCACGACGTTTGTATTAAATATTAGTATTGATCAATAGACTAAAGAGGAGTTTAATATTGAAATACTTGCACCATAGCATCTAAAAAGAGTTAAATGTCCGATGTCTTATTATGCAAAGAGAATATTTTTGTAATTCAAATGCATCACACTTGAATCTACTTTTTTGATTTAAACTTATTACATATAAATTATATGACCGTGTGCGTATGCTAGCACGTGCAAATTGGATCATAACCCATTAAAAAAGAAAATTGAATCATGATGATGTCGTATCAAACTTGTTAACTTGAACTCCAAACCTATAAAAGTAGGACTTAGTCTTCGAACCCACACATGGGGTGTCGGTTAAAAACCGTCCAAATGAAAAAGCTAGAAAATGAGATTATGATTTTTGTATAACTAGAATAGTGTAGTCTTCTCGTCTTTATATGTTTGTACATGGAGTCTTTGATATGTTGCCATGTTTATAGTGAACCCCACACAATGTTTCATATGATCAATAAATTTGGATCTTTTACGGTGCTTTTTTATGCAATGCATCATCATCATCTAACGTTCAAAAATTGCAATGCACAAAAATGAGACGAGTCAATTCAATTTTTAACCGTTAAATGATACATTACCCCCTCCCCCCTAAAAAAAAAAAGGGGAAAAACATAACATAGGATCCTAATTCTGATCAAATATCTATTCCTCCTATCATAACTTTTGCTCGATCCATTACTAGGTGTGATGTCTTGTTCAAGTGTCGGTGCTGCAAGAGCAATGTATACATACAAATCAGCAATTTTTTTTTTTGGTTTTTCGTAGTACCGTTTCATTGGTTTGTCAAATATTTAAATTTCAGAAATTTTTTTTTAAAATTTAAATGTAAAAAACATGAACTAATTATTATTGGCCATCGATCAATTACAAGCTCCATATGGGCCCTTAAGATTGGGGAAACAAAATTGTAATAGTATTGTCTCCATTCACATTCAAAATCCTATCAAATTCTTTGCATTGATGAAACCCCACCTTTTCGTTCACATATCCAACAGCATCACGCTTCGCTCTTATTATTATTTATTCTTTCTTGTCCTTTCTTAAATCATTTTAAATGACACTCGATACTAAGGCACTTGAATAAGAATATAGAATATGTATTCGATATTTTTATTTAAATATTTGTTTAATTAGAAAACAAAAAAATATATAAAATCAAATCAAATTAAACCAACTTAGGCTTTTGTTCCCGGGGTTAAACTACGTGAATCGTTTTACATTATTCAGTTATGTTAAAATTATATCATCAATTAGTTTCGATAAGTTTATATTTTAACTTAATATGACATTCTATGCATGTCAACTTAAGTCTACTCATTTTTCTAGTATTTTTTTTACGTATAATCTTATAACTTCTTTTTACTACCACTCTAGCTGGCTTAAGTTATATGAGTCCAAATCAATTTAATTTATTTTCTATCAACTTATTTTTAAATTAAAAAAATATTAATAAAAACATAAATATTTTGCTATGTCTCATTGTCTTTAATATGAAAATTAGATGAATTTATAACTTATACGCGTACTCGCACCTAATACCGGTACACGAATCTATGTAACTTAGCCGTAACAAAAAAGATACAATCCCAAAAACAAAACTCGGAACTGTCTCGAAATCTTAAACTAAATGGATCAAATTTACTTAAGAGTGTGTGATCTTACACTTCCAAGTAACTTTGATCTATCTATTTTTAAATTCTATGAAAATCTTCTTTTTTTTTTTTTTTTTTTTTTGAATATGTAGTATTATTGTTCTGGTAAAGTCTGTTGGGAGTTTCATGTTTTTGGAGTATGGGCGGTAGGGTTATCTGGTCAAACAATCCATGAATGGGGACCCCAACGTTTTCTTGATGCTTGTAGCCTAACTTTAGACATGGGAAAGAGCGAAGAAGAAACACACGGTTACCGGGAAATGAGGAGGAAGCTGTGCCTAAAAAGCATAGTACCGTGCGTTTTGATTGGGATTAGTTTGTAAACATATTTTTATTATTAAATTCGTTTATTATGTAGAACTCGTTAAGTTTGTTATATATGTTAAAATTCAGACTGATCCGATACCTATAACTAATGGATTAAATAAAATGTTTTAATGTTGTTTTACAAATAGATAAATAAAAATTATAATTTAAAAAAAAATTAAATAAATATTACTCAATCACTTAGCCCATAAGTATCGAATTAATATAAATTTTTATATAAATAATAAACTCAACAAATTATACGTAATAAACGAATTAATTATAAAAAAATATATTCCCAAACTAATTCCAAACAATGTGGAGCACGGTGCTGTGCTGTGCTATTACAAATTTTAGACACGGCACCCTTCCGTTCTCACGGTTACCGTTACAAATTTAACGTTGGTTAATTCTAGGTTCAATAATATTATTGTATCTTTGTCAGAGTTGCAGTTGGACGTTTTTTTTCTGGTATGGTCGGTTGGTCAAATAATATTTGTTTATTTATATTTCGTCCACCCTTATACCCTTTATTACAGGGGTGTTTGAGCAAGCTTTTAGAGTAGTTTTTAATTTTCAATAATACTGTGTGAACGCAAAAAAAAAATTTTAAAAATTATTTAGAATTTAAACTGAATAGTTAATATTTATTTGGAGTGTATTTTACATCATATTAAATATGAGTCTACACTCTACAAATCACATTTAGAGTAAAATTCTGAATACTTTTTCTATGTACATAGATTTTTTTTAAATTTTTTATTATTAATTTTAGTTATAAGTTATATTTTTTTAAAAACATTTACAACTTCTGTTTTAAGTTTTAACTATTTTTTTTAGTTACAAGTTATAATTTTTACTGAATACATACAACTTCTATTAAAAATTACAATTTATAAATTATTAGTTCCAACAATTTTAAATACCCCCACTAAGTCCTTGATTCCTTGATTGGCAATATATATACATAAATATCTTTTTTGACTTTTTTAGTCACAAATCGAAAAAGTTAGCATAGTTTGTTTAGTGAAAAAACAAGGAATACTAATTGGTTGAATATTCTCTTCAAACGCTTACTTTGTTATTTAAAATAATAATACTTTTACCTAATAATTTAATTAATACTAATATTAATTATATATAATCATTATAATTAATTATACAGAAGGGTAATAATGTCTAATTTGAGCCCAAGAAACAAGTTAACCTTTTTATCCAAACTAACTATTTTTAAAAATGTTAGCTTAAAAATTAATTTACCAAATAACATACTTTCAATCGAAATAAGTTTTTTTAGCTAAAAATGCAAAATAAATAAATAAATAAGCTAATATTTAAGCTAGTTACCAATTATGTCCTAGGATATGTTTAGAAATTTGAAAAAAGTGAATTAAATTGAACATAATTCTATCATCTAATTCAGCCATGTCTTCGTATAAAAAAGGTTTTAAAAAAATATTCTATCGTATTTTTCTGTTTAAAAAAATATTCGGTGGTGTCGCTCTACTCCCTCGATCATTCATTCTTTCTTTTCTCTTTTTCTTTTCTCGTTTTCTTTATTATTCGGTGTTTTTGTCCTCATCCTCTAGTTTTAGTTTTTTTCACAGTAAATATTTTTGTCTTTCGCTGTGCTTTATTTTCTATTTTTTTGTTGTTGGTGACCGAGCAACTACCGACTACTGGCGACGAAGTTTTGATTCGTCAAACTTTAGTTTTTCGGCAAAAAATCTGAGTGTCTTAATGCGAAAGTGAAAACGTTACTCCGCCACCATCTCCTTTGATCTGGTTTTAGATCTCTGTTTACAGACCAAGTATGATATCATTTGCTGCGTTTTATCAAGCTAGACGACCATTTTCAATAAAAAAAATGTAACCTTGTAAAGTAGATGTGGTCCATGTGGAGGTAATAGTTCTTTTAAGAAAAGTTGCGGAGCTATAGCGTATGAGATTATTTTTTTAATTTTGTTGTTTTATGCAATGTTGGGTTCTACTCTCGTAAGAGTTTGTGCTCTCTTACATGAAGGTTCAATATCCTTTATATGTGAATGTTATTTTTTCTTCTTTTATAAGGACTTTTTACTTTTTTTAGAGCTACTTTTATTTATATCAATGTATTCTTTTATTTAATTTATTATCAATTAAAAATATATCCACGTCTAGAACCTTTTTCCCCATTAAAAAAAATCTGAAATAAAAGCTCCTATGTTTTTTTTTTTTTGGTCCAATCTAAATTTCTTGTCCATCACCGCAAACATTAATAAAATAGTGCTAATAAAGTAGTGCATCATTGTCACCGCCAAACACGTAATCAGATTAACAATTGTCTTATTTAATTTCTAAAGATGAAATCTGACGGCAGATATCGCGAAAGATCATCTTTATCAAATGAGCCGCGCAGCAAAATATAAATTATTACCCCTTTTTCTGGAAAAGTTATTCAGTACTGACTATCATACAACGGAGTGTTTGGCAAGTTTTTTTTAGCTAGCTTTTTGCTTAGTTTTACTAATTTTAATAATAAATTATAATTTTTTTTCTAAATACTAATAACTTTTGGTCAAAATATAATTATTTTTTTAATATTTTAACTACAAATTAAAAAATTTATCAAAGACTTCACAACTTCTGTTATAAAATATAATTTATAAGTTATTAATTTTAACAATACCAAATAATACTCTCAAACAATGTATACGTGGTGTTTTCATTTAATTATGTATTAAAAATTTCTCCGAATAGAATCATAATAATTTATTTTTATTTGGTAAATGAAAGACAGATGATAACTCGCTTAATTTACATAAATATTTTTCAACATAAACGATGCCATGCAATACTATAATACTGAAAGTGCTCAATATTTTTTTCTTTTTTCTTTGAAAGAGAGCCCTCCACGTCATTAAATGGACTAAAGACTGTAATGAGATGTGCAAACTAAGAGCTCATATATATATATAATATGAATCAATGATATGGTTGTTAGGATTTGATTGGAAGTCAAAAATCATATTAATGATAAACAAATGCAGCCTTAATTCTTAGCTGATGTTGAGAAAGAGAAATGTATTTAAATAAGGAGGAAAACTATTCATTCCAAAAAATTTGACTGAAAGAACTGACCGAATGAATGTTTGAGAGGTCACTGATATAAATAATTATAAATTAAAATAAGTTTAAATTATACTTTATTGAATATTTTATTTTATTAATATATTTTTATAATTTAAATTTTTTATTTTATAGTATTTTTAATTTTATTAGTCACAAAAAAAGTAAGTTAATTGAATAATATAAATATATGATCTTATTATATTTGTTTGATACTATTTTTTGTAAGATTATATTTATCATTCATTATTTTTCAACAAATGTGATCTATTGACTTAACTATCAATATCTAATTAATTTAATTTTTTGCACTAATAATCTATTTAATAAGTATTATATAATAAATAGTTTGATCATAAAAATATACGAAAATGCTAGGTCTCTCAAAATAAAACACCGAAATAATTGACCAGCAATGATTTAGTGAGCATTTCCTATTCTCATTGTCTCACGCATTATTTTTTTAATGTATGAGAAACTTCACATACATAGTATGCGAAATTTCTCATATATTTTTTTTAATTTTGTCATTCTTAATTTTTTTAAAAAATGAGCAACTTATAAATTAGAAATTTCTCAGTATAGTTTTTTTTCAAGTATGGGAAACTTCTTATACTTATTTTTTTTAAAAATTTATTATTAGTTTTAAATGAAATGAATATAAAAATATAAAAGTCTCAAACATTTTTCAGACGAATATTTTGTTTAGGTGCAAAATATCAGAGACTCAAATACAATTTTCTATTATGAGAAACTAAGACTACACAGATCTTTAACCTCTCCCCACTTGTCAAAAGAATAAAATAAAACACAAAATATCAACATATCATTGGTGTAATTAATTAATTGTTATTCCAAATGTATTCACAGAATTATTTCATGTTTGGTAAAAAGTAAGGAGATTAAGACAATTATACATGCATTATATGATATAGTTTTAGACGCTCTCACATTATATGAGAATTTTCTCATATTGATATATGTGGGTAAGAGAAATAATGTATAACATTGAGAACATTCTTATTGGTTATAATGTACGGATAATTACAAAAATAAAATAAAAACAAACAATTTTATTGATCAAAAATACTGAAAATATTATAACCGGTTAAAAAATACTGAGAACATTCTTAGTATCAAAAACAATGAGAACATTCTCACTGTCAAATAGAGTGAAAACATTCTCACTAGTTCAGTTTCTCAAACTTCGTCGCTTATTTACAAGGTAATTCTCTAGTTCAATTTTTGAGCTACCTAGCTAAGTTTGTATTCCAACAGCTCCCCTGCCATGGTGGTTACAACCCGTATTTTGCCTTTTGGCCGGCGTTTATGTGCTGGCAGCACACCACCGACCGCCACAAGTGAGCGAACAATGCCTGGAGGGATGAGATCTTGTTGGTGCTCATATCGAAATGGGCTTTCACTTTTATCATCATCAGCAAGATCAAAATCAGTAAACAGTCGGATCATAGAGAGAATTACAACTGTCGAAAGTCAAAATTAGAGTTCAGATACGGAGATACCTCATCTTGAGGCAAAAAATGGAGGGAATAAGAATAGCATCTTGGAAAATATTTGTGAGAAATGTTGAACCGTGCCTCGAATTCTTTCTGGAACTTGGCCTTCTAATTAGGATCACTGAAGTAAATCTCGACAGTAGCGGAGGGGGCCGCCGGAGGTGATGTGCTCTTCACTTGCACGCGTACCCTCTTGCAAAGTCGATTCAAGTTCAGTCTTAAACCCAGAAGAGCCGTTTCGATGAGCTAGCTACCGATGCGGTGAGAATTTCTTGCTAAAAAATTGAGTTTCGAGACGATCACCGACGAGAGCGAGTCCATCAAGAAGTTGTTTGGACTTCGCTCAATGTTGTGATTGCAAGGGCAACGAATGATAGTAGCAGATGTAGAGCAAGAGAGTACTCTCTTCAATTCGGTCAAATTTTTTAGTAATTTTTTTTGGTAAGGGTAGCATTGCTTTTAAATAAAATTTAAAAAATATCAGCTGAATTGTTTCAGTTTGAGAGAACATAGAACTGTCATTTCGAAAGTTTAAGATAAGGGATGCATCCATACAACTCTCATTTTGAAAGTTTAAGATAAGGGATGCATCCATACGTTAAAATTTAAGGTTTGTTACTAGGACCAATTTTAATAGGTTCAGTTTACTAACTTTTACTATTGTAGGATTTAATTATAAATTTGGAAATATTGTATTCGATTTTTACTAAAATTGCTCTGACTTATAAGTAATATGATTCGGGGGTGTATGAATTAAGGAAAGTTCTATTTGAGAGTCGGTTTGGGAATCAGTGGTGTATTCATATTTTTGCTAATATTGATTATTGATTATTTATAAGAAAGAGAGGAAAGATCACTTTTAAAAAAATTATTAATTTTTAAAATATTTTTGCTAATATTTTTTTGAATTCTCTCACGAAGATGAATTTAAAGAGTAATTTTTTTATCAAAAAATGACAATTGTTCAAAACAACAACAATAAGTCAAAATAACCTAATAAAATAATTTTGTATTTATTTTTATCTGTAGTATACTTTTTTCATATTCTAGTTTTAAAAAAATTAAATTTCTCTCATAGAAAGGAATAAAGAAAATAAAATATAAAAAGTTTTTAAAAAATAAAAATATGCCCAATACCATTTTATTACAAACTAGGTTGAAGCTAACTAGTTTGTTGTTTTTAAGCTTTGTTTAACTTCTTTGGCCAAAAAGCTTATTTAAATTGAAAATAATTCGTTTAATAAATTAATTTTAAACTAGTTTTTCAAACTAGTGGATTAAATTTTTTTTTAATTTTTGTTGAAATTTGATCGTATTATCCTTTTATAAATTGATTATAACTAGTATATATAATTAACATTAATATTAAATAAATTCTCAAGTGAAAGTATTATTATTTTTTAGAATGAAGTAGAAATTTAAATAGATCATCTTAAAAATTAATATTTTATTTTAATTTTTAACATTATTTTTTTGAAAAATGTGCTATATTAATTTTTTATTTTTTTACCAAAAAAAAAGATATTCAATCAAGGCTTTATAAACAAAAATTATATACAAAATAAGTACAAATTAAATATAGTTGTTTTATCATTACCCACAAAGTGACTTAAATCTTTTTTTAAAAAAATTGAGTGTTACATCAATTGATAAATAATTTTGTTTAAAAAAGCACATCTTAAAGGATGTATAAAATCCTTTAATTTGATTGGTCCAGTGGACAATCACACCGAAACCGCGTGGGGTACTCTGATGCGACAGAGATTTTAGGTTCGGCCGTTCAGGGCACTTGTGGCATGCCAAGTGTACTATTTTTCTTACTTTTAGGACTCTTCAAGCTTTTGGCCCTATTCAAAATTTTAAAAATTTTGCTTTTATTTTATTGTTTTTTTAATTAATTTCTCACCTTTTTTAACAGTTTCGATGAGATGAACTGACAAAAAAAAATTTAATAAATGATTAAAAGATTAAAAAATTTACTAAAAACAAAAATAAATAATATAATATTTGACTTATTTGCTGATTTTGACTTATTTTTATATTTTCTTAAACATTTCTTATATTTTGATTAAAAAAAAATTATTATGTTAGTTAGTTTTGATGAGACAAGTTAAAAAGTATAATCGTTTCACTAAACGATAAAAAAATTATTAAAAACAAAAATAAGAAAAAATCAAATAAAAAATAAACAATTATCCCAAACAGTTCTTTCTTTAAAAAAAAGCTTTAAAGGACCAATAAGCATGATTACACATGTTTTTTTTTTTTTTAAGAGTATGACCAATTATTCAATATTTTTAAAGTAAGTTTAGACGGTGTTCCTATTTAATTATCGATGTATTTAATAGAATTCATTACTTTTTTGCTAGTGTTTTATATATTAAACACATGAAAATATGTCATTTAATAATTACAGTAAAATATTATTCTAAAAGTATTAAATAACTACTTGTAATTGTATAAATTTTCTATGTTTGTGAGTGAACTCGACATATTTGTGTGACTCCAAAAAAAACTATAGAATCACGTAATCATAATACCTTGAAACACCAAATAATCGTTGTGAAAAGTTTGAATGTAAAAAAGTAATAATTTAATATAAACATTGGCAAAAAAAAAGAGTAAATAATGAATAGCATAGATCTAAATATTTAAAAATTTCAAAAAAAATAAAAATAAGTGCTATAAAACAAGCCAATAAACCAACATCCCAAACTTGATCTAATTAATATGTTGTCCCTGGGATAGGATTCTCTACCTTGAAAATTTTATATCCATATGTGTTTTAATGCATTAAAAATTATTAATTGTGTGAAAATTTTAAAATACAAGAGCCTCGAGACACTATATAATGAATTTCAACAAATGTACATGGAGTTTTCATAACATAAAAGAAATTCAGAGTACCATTTGTAGAAATAAAAATTCTCTTTTTTACACAATTTCTTCTTCATTTAGATAACTCATGTTGTAATGTCTTCCGTGATAATACTCAATTCATTAACACTCTATATGATTTAAGCATTTATTATTGTTGAATATAGGATACAAATTAATTATTAAAAATTAAAAGTCAATATCAACACAATATTTCTTTTTTCCAAAATTAACATTTAAAATTTTTAAAAACTTATTCTAAATTAAAAAAAAACAGAAAAGAATTCTTTTTGTTTTATCTAATGATATATTTTAACCCAACATGTGTTGTGGAATGGACCAATAAGCATCAACCACAAGATGTGCCTCCCACCCAACCCCACATCTCCAAAAGTTACTTCATGTAATGGGGCAATCACAAAACTAAACTGCCTAGCTTTCCCTTTCCAATTTCAATTTTGTATTTTCTTTTAAAGTTTCCTTTTGATATTGAATTTTTTATTTTTTTTGTCTAGTTTTTGCTTAGAAAACAAACTCCAATTTATCCCATAAATTAAGGGCTCCATCCATAATTTAATCATGTGTTAAAATGAATCAAGTAAGAAAACGAAATACTAAGAATCACATAAAAATAAGAGCTTATATACATATTTTCGTGTTAAATCTTACGTTTCATTGACAAATATCAAAGAAAAATATTATAAAATAACAAAAATATAAAATGAGTCAACAATATCTATAAATCTCAAACTAAACACTAGATTTCAAAAAAATCCAATAAATAAAAACTTATAATAAGACAAATCGATGCAACCCTATATACATTGGGTGCTACGCCCTTAGACCCGTAAATTTCAAGTTCAAATTAAATACCAAACATCAATAAATCTCATGTTTTCCTACGGAATTGTTATATTGGGTTAATGTCATTTGGTTACAAGGCTAAAACTAAAAAAAAAAAAGAAAAAAGAAAAAAAAAGAAAGGAAAGAAAGAGAGAAAGAAAAAAGTGTTGGAAAATAAATGAGCATTCTATATATAAAGGTAAAAGATGCTTTCTCTTGTTAAAAAATTGAAGAGATATGGGCCGAGGTCCCTAATGGACGGGCCTACGGCCCAGGCCCACACCTGACAAACCTCATCATGGCCCGAAATAGGTATTACCCGGTTGTGAGTGGTCTCGGTACCGAAATAGCCGATGTACATGGACGGTCTCGACAAGTTCGGCTATAGCA
>JAULJZ010001964.1:0-17152 GCA_032270985.1 Heliamphora pulchella
TGTAATTAGCCATGTAATCAGCCCCGCGATGGTTATATAATGAGAAGAAATCCTCACTTTGAGGGATCGAATAAAATTGACAATACAATACGCTATGGTGTGCTCAACCACACCGAATAATAATTATAATAAAACTAACATACATAACATAAATAATATCACACACAAAAAGAAGATTCACGGACACATTGCAATGCATTTCTGGGCAGCAAGAAGAAAAATCCAGTGTCAAACTGTTGTATACTAGTTGTCACTGTCTTCCAACAACTTGAGCATCAATAAGAAATTTTAGAGCAAAGCAAAAAAATTCCTAAAACTTCTAAAACAAGCAAACTAAGATATTATAAATATATAAATTTTCGGACAATCCAAAAATCTTTTCCACAATACTTGCACCTCAGGTACATTCTATTGTTTCCATTACTCTGGGTACAATGGTCCCATGTAGGATCATACCCGTAATGTTCTTTTTTGGCTTCTTATGAATAAAACCATTGTAAATAGAGTATGAAATAAACCCAACCTATAAAATTTCAAGCAATAATAAACCAACACTAAAGTTCTTACCAGCAAAGTAATGCAAAAGCTCACCTTAAAAGAGCCAAATACCCAAATTGATGAAGCACGCGGTGGGGATGAGGATGGAAGATAGGTAGCGCACAAGGGTTGAAACCCTAACTCAAGGCTTTCACCTTAAAACTCAACTCTTTTATTAATTCAACTCTACCAATACATAAAAGGAGCCTCTTATTTATAACCTTAAAACCCTAATCTAAAAAAAAAATTAAGATCTTAAGGAATTAAAATAAAAATCTCAATAATATAATCTAGAATCCTAATGAAAAGGAAATAAACTAAAACTTATTTAAAGATTTGTAGAATCTTTAACTAAATAAAATTCTAATTAATAAAATAAAATAAAATATTAAATAATTAAAATCTAATTGTAAATATTCCTTTAAATTCCGCATCATTTGTCTCCACTTAAAAAAAAAACTCGACCTCGAGTTCGTCCTGAAATACTGGGCGCGTCCATGCCAAATAATCAAATATTTTGAATAGATGATCAGCATAAGCTTCATCTCATCCCATCTATTCTTAACCTTGAGACAGTTGACAAGGGTCACAAAACTAGATTTGATAACCCAATCAAAAGCTTTAACGGTAATATAATCAATGTGTTCTGCCTTGATGAAGTCTTCCGTTGGTGGACAATCAATAGAAGTGTACAAGTAGAGTGCATCCTTATGTTTAAAAAAATATTCATTGGATGAACCATTGTTCATCATAAAGGTTGCTAGCTCTTCAATGGCCAGAGGAGGAATAGAAGCATCAATATTGTCTGGGTCCGGAAAAGGGCAAGGTTGCTGAGTAGGCATCCATCAAAGTAGGGAACTGCTGAATTAACACCCCATCTTTTGGAATTGCAGGTTTCAACAAAATAATTTTTTTATTATATATTGAAGCTAAAGGTGTTATCTTCCCTATTATAAGTAGTACCAAAGTCAGCCATCCATAGAAGACCAAGTAGCACATGCATAATAGTAATGGGAAGTATGTCGCACAAAATCTCATCAAAATAGTCACCCATCTTAATAGGAACCAAACACCTTTGGGATACTAAAATACGTGTTATTATCCCAAAATAATCGGTAGGGTTGCGGGCATAGTTCAGGCAGTAGTTTCATCTTCAGAACACCTCATGCAAACACAGCATTCATTGCATATCCTCCATCAATAACAATTCTACAAACTCTATTGGCACATTTGAGAAATGTACGAAAATTATTTATGCATGGCCACTCCACTCCATCAAGAGTTTTCACAAGGAAAAGGCCAAAATATGTAAGGAAAGTTTTTTTTTTAATTTGGGTTTTTTTTTTTGCTAGGTTAAAAAAAGAGGTGAATGGCTATTTGGGTTTGGGTAGCTCTGCTGGGTTGTGAAAGGCTGGACTGGCCTAATGGGCTAGGGTTAAAACAAAGATTAGATGGCTAATTTTTAAAAGGAATAGTTAGTGGGCTTAGGGTTTAAAAGGGTAATGGACTGTTGTAAAAAAAAAAGTTAATGAGCTAGGTTTAAATAAGCAAGATTAGTGGACTTAAAATTTAAGAAGTTGGGTGGGCTGGATCTTTTATTTTATTTCGACTGGACAAAGGCTGTGGAATGGGTTTTAAGTTATGAGTTGTGGCAAAAGAGGGGAAGGGTGGACCGGATCAAAAAAAGGTGGGTCAGGTATGGGAGAGCTGGGTCGGGGCATGCGGTACCCTTCTTCCTCGCCTGTGATGAGCAAGAGGGTACTTAGGTTTTTGGTGTCTTGCGGCACAGGGAGGTCGATGAGGGAGAGGGAGGTCGGCAAGGAAGACGACAACACGAGGCATCGGGAGTTTCGTCGACTGGTGGTGACAGCGGTGACTTCAATGACTTCGGCGGCAACTGTGGCAACTTCGGCGACCAGCGGAGACGTCAACTGTGGCTACTGTAGACGTCGGCCATGGCGTAGACAGCGCGAGGGGGGGACCACCGTCGATGGCCGCGACAGGAGATGCCGACTATGGCGTCGACGACGCGAGGGGAGCTTGAAGGGGAGAGGAAACCGCATCGATTGTTGCTGTCGGCGATGCAGCGACGGGGCGACTAGTGAGGCAAATCGAAGGGTGGCGAAGATGGTCGCGACTGGTGGCTCCACAGGTGAGGGTTCATAGCGCAAGGGGTGTCGGTGTTAGGGTTTCTGTGTTAGGGCTTTACACAGAGACGATGCTGGCTAGTGGTGTTGGTGGCAACGTCGGAGATCGTGGAGGTGGTCGGAGCAGGAGATAGTGGTAACGAGGCGGGAGATGGAATTGGTAGCGGCGGCGCGAGGCGTCGACGGTTGACAACCGAGGCCAATGTAGAAAGAATCGCAGTAGGAACTTCTTTGGCTGTAAAAAGGAGTCAAAGAAGGAGAAGAGGACGTGGAATCCGAGCCTAAACTATGATACCAATTGATGCGGCACACGGTGGGAATGAAGATGGTGGATAGGTAGCGCACAAGAGTCAAAACCCTAACTCAAAACTTTCGCCTTAAAACTCAACTCTTTAATTAATTCAACTCTACCAATACATAAAAGGAGCATCTTATTTATAGGCTTAAAACCCTAATCTAAAAAGGAAATTAAGATCCTAAGTAATTAAAATAAAAATCTCAATAATATAATTTAGAATCCTAATGAAAAGGAAATAAACTAAAACCTTATTTAAAAGATTTCTAAAATCTTAAACTAAATAAAATCCTAATTAATAAAATAAAATAAAATATTAAATAATTAAAATCTAATTATAAATATTCCTTTGAATTCCGCATCACAAATTACCAAACTTTTTTTTACCTCACACTTGCTGCTTCCAAAGATTCTTTTAGCAAGTAGCAACAAGTGTACAAAGCCAAGTATGTAAGCTAAATAACTGTAGAGAGAAATGAGTGGTTTTTTCTTAGGGTTCCAAAAGGAAACAAGAGTAAAAAAGGTAGAATAGACTCAATGAGAGGGAAAAGATGCTTTAGGAGATGGGAGTGATTCAATAGGGTTGAACACCCTTAGCAGCAGAAAAAATGAATATATAAAAAAGAAACAAAAAAGTAATTAAAAAAAGAAGTGAGGCCCGACCCATTTTGGGGTGACCCGTCTTCTCCAGAAATGCACAATAACAATCGATTTTACGATTCACCTTGTGATTCTCCTTCGATTCCCATCATGCTCAATTCATCCCACCTATTTGTATTGAAATTTACTAAATCAAAGTAAAGTACAACTCAAATTTAGAATCGTAGAACTCAACTAGTGCTATAAGGTGCCATGTTTGATTGTGAAAGCCAATATCCCAAAGCAATGCAAATAATATCATGCAACATAAAGGAGTAGCTTTATGAAACACTGAAAAGCAAAGATCAACATCAAATATAGTTGTATCAGCAAGGAAAAGGGTCAGAAACAATGAAATTGTGGGGTCCTAATCAGACTCTTCTTATTTATAATTGGCTTATTTGTAATAGTGACACACTAGTAGTTTGAATAATTAAAATCCAAAACTCCAACAGCCGAGAAACTGTGACCCCTATACCCATTATTTAAATTTCTTTTTCAAAAAAAAAAAACAGCAACAAAAATGGCTATTAGCACTTTTGTAAAAGCTCAACCATGTATTATATCGGAATGGAGAGAGATGCACCTTCTGTGCAGCTTCTACCGTGGAAAATTCAACATGGCCATAGCCCTTAAATGCTCCTTCTTTATCTGATGCAAAGCGAATTCCTACAATTTCTCCTGCATCTTTAAAAAGGTCTTCGCTGGAGGTATAAATAATTTTCAGGTGAATATCATCCTAGAAACTTGGTATCCCAAATTTACAGTAAGAAATACGCACACATCAGTTTGTTCAACGGAGAAGGACAGGTTGCCAACAAATAAGGTTTTGGATCCCATGGATTGAGCTTGAGTAAATGGGGTTTGGGGCTGCATATAAAAAATTACATTATCTATTTCAATTGCAAACACGAAAAAATAAAAGAAAAACATAAATGGATTATTAGTGCTTACAGCTTTTTTCCAAGATTTTGCATTAATGTGCTTGCTCTCCGCCTTTGGTGATACCGCATCTAACATGTCCACGTCACTCTGTATTGCCAAGAAGTTTTTTAAAGTTAGGTATCAGTTTCCAATCAAATCTCTACAGCTCTCAAATGTACCAGTTCCAGTGAACTCTTAAAAACCAGATGAAAAGAGACACATTCATCCCACTTCTTACAAAACCACTTGTAACATTCCCATTGAGTACACAAGCATGTGCACAAACACAGCCTGCATGTATCACGTGGATTGTTGGGTAAGCCATTTCATGATCTATATGATCAATTCCACAAGTGTTTCAATCACTTATAGAATGAGATTCACATGATCGATAACATATTCTTAATCCAATTGATTTAGCAAGAAAAGGCTGATGCTGCCATAAAAATTTGATAACAGGTTTTAAAATGCTCAGGCAGCATCTATTCGTGGCATTGCAATAGAAGCATATTATTATTTTATTCAGTATATTATGTAATTTAATTTATCAAATCTTTTAATGCATCCATATTGGAGGTAAAGCATCGACCAAACAATGATAGACTACCTACATTGGGCCACATTAAATTAAGTCAGCACTCAATCAATTTCTTAAGGGGAGCACTAATAATCAACAATAAAACATATTAGACGAATATTAATTGAGAAGTGGTCTTCACATTTTTATTCAGAATCTTGGAAGGTTGTTCCATATCTTCCTCAGAAGCGTCTTCTTCGCTAGAACCTTCATCCTCCGAAGTTTCCACCTCAGAATTACTGCTTTCCTTTGGAACTTGGGTAGGCTGCCATGATTAAGAACAAAGTGATTTCGAAACAGTAGTTTTATAAGATTGGTAACCGATTCAGCCCTCAAATTCATCAATTCTCCCACCTTCACTAACTGTGCCTTTATAGGCTCATCATCAGAGCTTCCTTCATTGCTGCTGCAGCCATCTTGTACAGCTTTCAAATCATTTTTCCCAGCATTTGGTGTAACAGAAGGCTGCCGCATATTGCATAAGGTGACCCCTCACATGCAATTCAAGGAAGCAAGATGGCATAACCTTCTGGCTTATACTTAAAGGTAAGCGTATAACATACCTGGGCTGTTACCTTTTTCTTCTGAGGCTCTTCATTATCACTTTCATCTGAACTGCTACCATCACTGTCTGATTCTTTAGTATCCTTCTGTAGTAACAAAAGAAGGTAAAATAACAAATCTTACTGCATGAAATCTACCACCAGTACAACAGTCAAAGACATCCAAAATGCTGTCAAGTTTTCTAAAACCCCCTAGAGTTGCTCATAAATTGAGGACTTGCAGAAAAAATTCTCATTATCATGAGAATCTTTATCACCATTTCGTTCCATTGCCAAACTTAAAATACTTGTGCAATATAAACAGCATGACTATGCCTGACAGGATTTCCTTTGTTCCAGTTGCTGAAGATGGCCTTTTTGAAAGGACACCTTTGGTCATCAGTGCCTAGCCTGCAAATAATGCGGTTCCAATATACAAATTGTAGAACACAACAAATGATAACCAGTAACCAAAGATCTAACAAAAGCAAGGAATAGAACAACTTGTTATGCATTTTCACCATATGCCTAGGGTTGGACAAAGCGACTTACCCATTTCCAGTTGGTCAAAAATTAGCTTTATTTAGACACAAGCTCACAATCAGTTGCAGTTTTCTAATACTATGCCTTCCAGATGTTGAGAGGGGATTCAAACCTGGGCCCAATTGCCCGGCTGAGAGAAGGGACAGGGGGAGGAGGTGGAAAAGAGAGGGAATGAGAGAAATAAGCAGAAATATATGAGAGAACAGGCAGGATAACGACCTAATGATCAAAGAGGCAAAATTGTTTCTTCACATCAACCTCAATATGAACTAGCAGCTGTTTTCATAATGGATTTTTATGAGGGATGGATTATTCAAAAAAGAATCTTAGATCCAGAAAATGTGGCAATGGTGGTGATACGATTGCTTGAGGTGGTGACTGGTCTTGCAAGAAGACACCAATAAATGGTATACCCAGCAGTTACCGGTAAATAACGGTTTCAGTAAACAAGTATAGGTTGCATTATAGGTGTTCGACACTATTACCATCAGGGATGTAGTTGATTGTTTCATCCGATCTGAGTTTCGAGTGAGCTCATACATAAAAATAAAGCAGCTCTTGAGGCTTTCTACTCAAAACAAATTTCTTGAGAGTTCTCGTGAAGTTTCATTGGAAACAAATGTCGATAACACACTTTTTTCAATTTGACAATTGCAAACGTTCTGGGGCCAGTTCCAAAAAATTGGGATTTTTCTTAAAAAATTGGATTGCCCAGCATTTCTTATCTCATCATTCATGAACACTGAATTTTTTTTATTTTTCTGAATATGGATCCCCAACAGCAAAGTTTGCTTGTAAATTGAGACAACGCGCAGGGCTCAGCGCCACATGTCATCACTTGGAGAAGGCTCTTACATGCAGGCCACATAGGGGTTGTATTACTTGGGAATCAAGCCTCTTAGGCTATAAAAACACGGGAACTTGTGAGGAAGAGGAAGAAACAAGTGAAGAGAGAGAGAGAGAGAGAGAGAAAGAGGAAAGCCACCTCGGGCCAATCAGCCACCTCCGCCGGAGAGCCACTGGTAGGTGAGCAGCCCCACTCCACCCTCCTCCCCCAGCAGCCCCTCCTCCCTCTCCTTTCCCTCCAAACGGCAACCTCCTCCTCTCCCTAGTCCCTATCTCTCTCACCCCGCCACACTCTTCCCATGGCCACCACCACCACCGCAGCCGCTCCCCCACCATCTAGCACCAACCCCCACCCCATCACTGCACCACCTTACAGCCTCCCAGAGCCCACACACATCAACTCCACCCCAACCCACCCCACCATTCAACATCACCACACAAACACCTCCCTTTTTTCCCCACTTTCTGCCACCCAAAGGCCAAAGCACCATCCCACCACCTCCGACCACCACCCCAACAACCCTACACCTCCTATAATGCCTCCCGCCACCAACCCAACCCTTCTTTGCTGCCACAAACTGCCACAACAACTAGGGAAAAAAGGAGAGAAAAGCAGCCCAGTGCAACAGCCAAACAGGCTGATCAGGAGGGCTACTTTGGCCCCTCCTCCCACCATGGCTCCACCACTGGCCACCCAGACACCTTGTATGACCCTACACCCCGTGAAGCCCTGAGCAATAGATGCCACCACATGTCCTGATGCCACCCGTATGGCCAGCAAAACAATGTTCCCAAATTTTTTGTAACCAAATCTGCGCATAGCCTAGCCAAACAGGTTGGTCGGGAAGGCCTCTTTGGCAACCTCGACAGCCACCATGACATCAACCCCAAAACCGACACCACCCCTGGAAAACCAACGCCACCAGCATACTCCCATGCACTCTCTCTCTCTACTAGACACAACCACCTGCACCAAAGCCTCTCGAATGCCCGCCAAAATCCTGTGTGGTCACACCTGTGCAAGTGAATTGCCACACCCATTTTTCATCCATCACCCGAAAATCACCTGTACAAGTGTCGAATGTCAATTTAGACGTAAAAGTCAGATTCAGGAACTGAAGAATCTCGGGAAAATCTCAGGAACAAGTTTTGACAACCGAGAGGTAAAATGACCAAAATGCTCCTTGACCTGAAAACCACCTTCAAACCACCAAACGCGCCACCTTTTTGACTTACAAATTGATTCATAGCACGTCAGGAGCAAATAGAAAGGGTATTTAGAAATATAACCTTGACTTCGATCCCCAAAGCTGTAAGTACAACACAAAATGATCATTTTGTTTTATATACATGATATTTACGTCCAATGGAGATAATTGAAATGTTTTGCCTAGGTCTAAGCACAGATGCACATTATATTCTCGAGTTAGGACACATACACAGGGTGAGGCATAATACATCTTGGTTACTTGAATTTTGAGAATATGAACTGTTTTATTTGGAAATATGTGCTACTAAAATATTCTAGTCAAACCCTTGAGAAATGTTATGTTGCTATTGATACTAAACCATGGATATCACCGTTCAACGGTTTTTTGTATTTCTTAAATGTTATCATATATTATTTGTTGGATGATATACCTTACAGTTGCTTCTAAGAGTGATGTAACTTAATATAGTTATTCGTCTTTTGTTGTCGGCCCAGGGTATTCGGGATTAAACTTTACGTAATGTGAATGTTGGTAAATATAATCTTATTTTGGCACTAGCTTTAGTTTTTAGATATGTTGGAATATCTTATGCTTCCGCAAGTCCTTAACACCTTTTTAAAACACTAGATCTAACTCAGAGGCTTTTAGTGGGTTAGAGTTACAGGCCGGTCACGAAACCTATCCTACGGGAGCGGATCGTGACATTGATACTTTTTAATAGCCAAGCTTTTCTAACCTACTTTACTCTTTTACATCAAGGGTTAGACATAAGAAGCGTGAACACTTCTAAGGTATCATATCAGTGTTAAACATGTATAAAACAATAACAGTTGTTGGACACATCCTAACACGTGGTAGATGCTCCTTCAAGCGTGCCTTGTTATTCTTTTATTTATAAGAACCAGACACACTTTGAATACTTAATAAACACACGAGTTCATTGCATAAATATATCTAAAAATCTACTGGAGAGCCAATAATAAAATAATAATAATAATAGTATAGATTTATATTTTAGACCAATTCATCCCTCCTACTTTAGACTTTTTAGTTTAAAGAATTCTAAATCCCAAAGCTTTAAATATGTTT
This sequence comes from Heliamphora pulchella, assembly GCA_032270985.1. NCBI lineage: Eukaryota > Viridiplantae > Streptophyta > Magnoliopsida > Ericales > Sarraceniaceae > Heliamphora > Heliamphora pulchella. The sequence continues at coordinate 9,351 of JAULJZ010001964.1, forward strand.
CATGTAAAAGTAAGAACTTCCTAAGATAGATATTAGGAACTTTTTGACACTATTTGTGTTGTAATGGAATGAAAAAAATGATTTTTTTTACTATTTTGAAATGATAAAATATAAATCTATTTGCAGTGTAAAGGACAGAGTAGGTATTATTTTGTACATATATATAATAATTATTGTTCATCCATGGCCTTTCACATCCTTTTTCTAGGCGTTGTCTTAGCCTTTCCTGACCAAGATCACTCCCACACCTGTAGGTGAATGCCTCTTACTTGCCCATAGCATCGCCAACATAAGTCTATGTTCGGTGTTAGTTGATAAGGTGTTAGTTGATATTACACTAGATGAACCATGGTTTGACAAAATGAAGTTGGCCTCAAATGTGATAGGGTATCTCGTATCCGTGCTTCTTAGGGTTCAACTTTTAAACAAATGACAACCTAATTATGACTTTCTCTCGCACAATTTTATTGAGAAGTCCTAAACATCAAGATACACCTCTATTTGGCCAGAACCAAATAACACCACCTTTGTCAAAACCCAATATTTATACAGGTCGATCCCCCCAACCAGCCAAAAAACTTTCCTCACTCACCCTTCCCCAATTAAAGAATTCTAGCTCTAGCCTAATCCACCTCCAAAAATACATGTTCTTCATTCATCGAGTTCCTTGATATAATATCTACAATATGCTATCATAGATGAGATGATAAGAGCTTTTCTAAACCTAACATGGACAAACTCATCACTTTATCCAAATTGTACAACACATAACACTCGAGAAATTCAGCATTGTTTCCACATCCCAAAATATTTTAGACGAATCAAACATCCATGTGAATGGCTCAACATGTTCCCAACCATGGAAGCTAACCTTTTTAATAAGGCCGAATTACAACATTAAATGTGAACTAAACCAAATGGTTCAAATCATTGAAAACACTAGCGAATTACCCGCCTCAAATTGAACTAGTACATTAACATAATTTATAACTACATAAAACCCAATAATTAATTGTAGCATAGTATCTACAAAATAAAGAATGTCAAAACTTAGTATCCAATAAGGAAGCATTATAAGAATTTAGGGTGGGAAGGAAAAAAACCATCTATCCACAAGTACCATTAATAAATAACATCTATTCACAAACTTGATGAATGATTGCTCTTTTTCCAGTGTAATTCAAGATGCACTTTGATTATTCTAAAATATTTATGAGGAACATTTTGATTTAAAATTGATCTCAAGACTAACTTTTTTAGACGAGAGACAAGTGGTACATCGTCCTTCTAAAATTATAACATAGTATTATGATGAGTTGTAATTCAAGATACACTTGATTATTCAAAAATATTTATGGGGAACATTTTGATTTAAAATTGATCTCAAGACTAACTTTTTTAGACGAGAGACAAGTGGTACATCGTCCTTCTAAAATTATAACATAGGTATTATGATGAGTTGTAATTCAAGATACACTTGATTATTCAAAAATATTTCTGAAATTATAACATAGGTATTATGATGAGTTCAACGGGAATTTGAAATGGAAGGAGAGACTAGTAGCAGCTGGCAAATGGAGTGAGAAAGGGAGAAAATTAATTAAACATACCATGTAGGACACGTCAAATCAAACCAGTGTGAATTGTAGTATAGATTGTATTATGTTCGGGTTTAGAATTTGAAACAAAGAGGGAGAATAGTAGTAGTTGGTAAATAGAGAGGGAGGTGATATATAGTGGTATAGGACACTTGTCCCATAAACACCATTGGAGCTTGTAATATAAATAGTCGATCGATGACATCAATAGCTCACAAATAAGCTTTTTGTTTAACATCTTCGAAGATATTATTCCGGTTAATAGATACAACATAAATAAAATACAATTCAAAAAAGAGGGGAAAGCCCACCTCAGCTTCCTTGAATTCACTATTAGAGGAACCATCACTAGACTCCATCTTCCTTTTAGGTGCTGCAGCCACGGCCACCTGCACGTCCCAAAAGAGCGTGAATTGGACAAAAAACAGAAGTAAACTTCCTACTTATTATCACATAAAGTAACCAAATATTGGGGCAAAAATCTGAAGACGCCAAAAAAGGGAGGGGAAAAAAAACAGAAATGGGAACCAAAGCGTGAGAATAGAGCACCACACCTCATCTTCATCTGATTTTGAGCCAGAAGCTGGCAATGTTTTTATTTGAGAAGTTATCATTGTGTCATTACCCTGAATGCACGACAATTTTTTTTTGAAGTCAAACGGGTAAGTTCTCTCTGATAGAGATACATGCTCATTGCAGCAGTAATACTGCATACGGCATCATCATAAATAATGATACAAGATACATATCATTGAGGCAGTCAACTCTCACATCTTCATCATCCGATGATTCTTCCGAACTCTCACTTGATTCATCTTTCTTCTTGCGAACCGCAATCGAACCATTTTTAGCTCCAGTTTTCTTGGGTTGGGACGCCATTTTGGCATTATTCTTCTTTTCCTAGTCAATTATTTTTGGAAGTATGACAATAAATGACTAGATTCAACTTCAATGGCAAGTGGTAAATTTTTATCAAAACTAATCGAATTTTAAATGCCAACAAATCGAAATGACTACATTTGCAGCCTCACATTTTCCTTATCTGAGGAGTTATCAGAGCTTGAATCACTTGATTCCTCCCATTTCTGAGAAACAGCTTCAGGCTTCTTCGCTTGGTTGGTTGGTTTTACTTTCTTCTAGGTACAATATATATACATCTAATAACTTAACATGGTAGCAATTCTTATAAAAGAAAATTAACATCATGCAAAAACCAACAACAATTAACCAACATCATCACTAGAACCCACTTTCTTCTTTGGTGCTGCTAATGCATCATTCTTAGCTGCAGCTACAGGCACCTTCTTTGAAAGAACAGCAATCTTGCTTTTGGAATCCTATATAAAATTGTGAGATAAACATATTACAAATGTAAATAGATGATATATTAAACAGGACAGAGAACATGTAGAATGAACTAGAAATATTAGCATGTCAATATCAGAAACCACTCAGGTTAAGAATTTTATAACCCTCCTACATACTTTGTCTTCATTGGCATCACTCTCTTCTGAAGAATCCGGAGAATCAGAACTGCTAGACAGCTTGCCTTTTTTGGCAGGGACTCGTACAGTGTCATTTCTACATGCAGTCAAAAGATGTTTCTTTGAAGGAACCACGGCCTTGATGAGAAGCTCCTGAAACAAAACAATGCATAAACAGAATAAGAGGCATTGCATGGGCCCTACAAATCATGAAGAGGAAGCAAGCACATTCTTTTGAAAAAATGCTGAAGTGCCAACTTCATCTGAAGCCGAATCGTCACTACTAGATTCTTCAACCAGTGGTTTTGCAGGAATTTATCCCTTCTTTTCAGATACCTTAGACTGATAATATATGCAGATGACCATTAAACTACAAAATTGCCACATCTAAGTCAGTTAAAGAATAGAACAAGTACAGATTATACGATAACAATATGGGGTTGAATCCACTAATATAGCTACATGGTAAATGACAAAGAGAAAAGGAAAACGAAAAGAAAATGCAAAAAGAAAGCGTTGTTCCTTTTTGGTTACAATTGAAAACAAATGAGGAAAAAAAGAGCGTTTCAGAAATTTTTAATTCTAAAAATCATTTTTTTCCCTCTTTTTTTCTTGATTTCACATCATTTCCCCTAATTTTTTAATTTAACATTTCCTAAAGTAGGAGGAAACATGAACGAATGTCCTTCTCAGTTTCATTTCCTCTTCCTTTTACCTTCCCAATTCCAAATTCAAACAAAGTCTAGAAATAATCTGAAGTTTTAGACTATTATCAGTGGGTCAATCTCTCTTTGAATTAAGCCAGTATCCCCAATATATGAACAAACACAGGTGAAAGAGCAGTACAAGGATATGTACAGTTAACAAAGAAGACCCAAAACTATAGTTAAAAAAGAAAAAAAAAATTGTGGAACCAATTGAGAAGGGGTTGCCAGTTAAACCTGCTGCTCTTCTTCAGCTTGGTCGTTTTCCTCTATCTTTTTAATCTTCTTCTGGGTCTTAGCCTCGCTCTTCTTCTTCTTTTTCTTCTTACTCTTCTTATTCTTCTTCTTCTTCTTTTCAACAACGTGGTCGTTCCCAATCTCCCTCTTTCGCTTCTTTGTACTCGCCTGCTTCTCTATAGCCTCCTCAGCTTCTCTCTTACCTACACAAAATCAGTACCAAAAACAATTTATCAAGAAGCTAAAACCCATACAAACACTCAGTCAGAAATAATCTTCAGAAGACAAAACCTTTCTTCGCAGATTTTGTGGGTGGGGATACAGCTGCTGTTGCTGCTGCTGCTGCTGCTGCGTCAACAACCTACATCAACATCGAAACCATTACACACAAATGCATATACGTACGCAAATATATACATATAGATAGCGACAAGTGTCGCACTTTGTGGGATTTCTTGGTAGGTTTACCCATCCGAAGAAGTAAACTGCTGCAGGACTTCAACAAAACCCTAAAATGTTTGGCTGAAGAAACAGAGAGGTGAGGAATGGTGGCGAATGGAAGTGGAGGGGAAGGGGGCATGGCGCTTCTAAAGAGTTCTTTTATTATTTTTCTAACTTTTTGAGTATTTTTATAACTAAAAAGAATAAAATAAAATAAAAAACATGCCCACTTGAATACAAATTTAATCAATGATATTACAAAGCTAGTGAATCCCCCCTTATCTAAAGCATAGTTATACATACCCTATCGGTCAGTACTAGTTAATACATATTGATTTAGAATAAAATTAATTTATTAATTATTTAATATTGTATAGATTAAAATATTAACTTGTACCGAACATATTAATTAATATCAGTTTGTATTAGTTTATACCAGCTCATACCGGCTACGTATCAAACCATAATTAGTTTTTTTAAATAATTTGTACTTATTTTTTTGTTTCTACTTTTATTTTTTATTTTGTACTCTAATTTAAGCATCAAATATAGCATAAAAAAATAATTCTAAAACTAATTATTGTTAAATTATTATTAAAAAATAGACATACTAAATTTTATCGCTTTTAAATTAACTACCTCACTAAAAATAATAAGATTAAATTTTAATTTAAACTAGTTAATTAAACTATTATTTTAAATAAATACTTATGTTATACTAAATTATTTATTATTGAATAATATTTTCTAAAAATATAAAAAAAATTATATAGCGATAAATCTGAAACGGTATCCAGTATTTTATTGGTATTAGTACGTATTATATCAATGAAAAAATCGGTACACTATGCAATACGGTATTCAAAACTATGGTCTAAAGACACTTTTTAGTGTAATTTATTTTTAATATTAATTATAGACAATAATTAATCAAAAAAACTATTATACTAAAAAATAAATTTAATTACAATTTGAATAATTCATTTATACAACATATATAGGATTTATGCATCTTCTAACACCAATTTGAATTTTTTTTTTGAATAAGAACTAAGCCAAAAAAAAAAGTCTTAATTTGATTTAGTTTAGTTTGAATAAGAACCAAACAATAGTATGATAATCTAATAAGATTATTATTCCTAAAAAGAACTTCTCCAAAAAGAAACATTTTGTAAAAACTTGACACAACCATAAAAGTTGATACCCTGCAGTTGCATCTAAAGAAAAAAAATTGTAATTTAAAAATAGAAACATCTACTATTAACAAAACCCAATTATCTAAATAGAGAAATTAAATATAAAATTAATTTTTAACAAATTAGCTATTAAATCAAATAAAATCAAAGGAAAAATACATAAAATAATTTTAAGTTATCACACAAAAAAGTTGAAGATAATGAAAAGAATATGGATGGAAAAGCTTACGTGAATGGCTACGACGAACAATGTGTGTTTTGAAATATAAAAATTTAATTGGTGAAAAAATATCTTAGCTATCTAATTGAAATTATATCAGCTCTTAAACATGCCACATAAGACATTTTTGTCCATGGAAGACATTTTAAAAAAACCTCCATTATTTTATTACATAGATTTAAAAAAATTAACATTAAATTATAAATTTAATAATAATCTTGCTATTCATTAGAACTATAGCCATGTATGGGCTACATTTCAATTATTTTATTTATTTTTTTATCTTTTTTGAATTTTTTTTATCTTTCAATTAAATTTTTTTATTTTTTCAAATCGTCTCAATGAGATGAATTAGAAAGTAAAAATCTTGATCAAAAAATAAAAAAAGTTCACTTAAAACGAAAATAATCAGTACAAGAATAAATATTCGAAAAATTGGTAAACAGTTCAATTTATATGTCGTTTATTATTTTTCATCTAATATAAGATTTTTTAACGAGTAAGATCTATCCTCATAAAAATTTTAACGCGCAAGACCCTTTTGGAAAAAAAATACTCTAGAAGGAACAAAATTAATTTGTGTCTTTTCAAAATATGTATAAAGAACACATATAAATTTATCTGTCTTTTCTTGAAAGCACGTGTAAAGAATACAAATAAATTTATTTGTCTTATTGAAAGCACGCATAGAGGACACAAATAAATTAATCTGTACCTTTTTAAAATATGTATAAAGAACACAGATAAATTTATCTGTTTGAATTATCTGTGTTGATATGTAAACAGTTAAATTTATCTGTTAGGGATAAATAAACAGACAGATAAAATTATCTATTTGCATTATCTGTATTGATATGTAAACAGATAAATTTATCTGTTAAGCATAAATAAGTAGACAGATAAATTTATCTGTTTACATTATCAACACAAACAGATAAATTTATATGTTATGCATAAATATGTAAACAAATAAATTTGTATTTTTTGGAGAAATTACGTAATTGGATCTTGCGTGTTAAAATTTTTGTTGATGGACCTTACACGTTAAAACTCATTTTTTTGACCTTTGGTTGAAATTCCCTCCAAGATTTAGCTTATTGGCTTATTTTTGTTTTTTAAAATTTTTTTTATATTTTAATAAAAAGAAGTTACTTTTTTGTATCGTTTCAATAAGAAGAGTTGAAACGTATAATAGTTTAATTAGATGATAAAAAAAGTTCACTAAATATAAAAATAAACAAATAAATAATTATCACAAGAACAAATTTTAATAGTTACGTTTTTTGAAATTTTACAAAACAAATAAGAGATGTAAGTGTTAGATGAAGAGTGAGTTTCAAACAAAATGATTCAGAGTTGTTACTGTTATAATTTTAATATAAATTTTATTATATTTCAAAATAAAAATAAAAATATTTATTGTCTTTAAAATTTAAAATATAAACAAATGCAAAATTTAATCATTACAAAATTTATTGTCTTTAAAGTAAATGATTAATAGTTATAAGTTGGAATTATAAAGGCTATTAACTTCAAAATTTATCCTTTACTATAGTGTTTTAAAACCTTTAGGTTTAAATGGTTTTGAATTGGATCATAATTTCTTTTATCCGTTGAGGCACTAAAGAGAATAAAAGCCATTTAGTGGCTTTGATTGCCTGATAAATGAAAGTTAATTTTTATGATTTGTATATAGAGGAAGGGGTTCAGTAAAAAAGCAGCATATATATATATATATATATATATATATATATTGTAATAACTCATATCTTAGCAACCAATAGAAATAAGACACGTGGCAATTATAATTTTTTATCCCAGTTAGGATAATATAATATTTGACAGATCGTTATAAAAATAAATAAATAATAATATATATTAGTAGAAAATTTTTAAATAAAATTCCTAACAAAATCGTATAT